>VSMD01051154.1:0-70830 GCA_008750895.1 Mirza zaza
GAGTCCCAGTGTGGAGCACTAGGTAACATTGAGGAAAGAGGATCACCCCATCCTCAAAAACGAACTCAGTCAGTGCAGGGCTCTGAGCTGGCGAGCCCAGCATCACAGCCATGGACAGGAGAACACCACACTGTGCCGGACCAGGTCTCGACAGCCACCCCACGTGGCAGCAACAGCATCAGTGGCAGCTGAGATCGGCCTGCCTGCTGGTGGACTGGTCATCGTTCCCAGTTCTACCAGCACAATTACATGGGAGCCAGTCTGACCATTTGGGACTAAGTGCACACAGAGAAGTTTTTTTAATATATATGTAATCTAAAAACCCCAAGAGATTTCCTGAGATCTTTGAAAATATGGCAAGTGAGGAGCTAAGCCTATTTTTATTTGGAAATATAAAATGTGACCAAATTCACGCTTATGAAGCTGGACACCCTAGTCGTAGCGACTCACTCACTTCAGAATCCTTCCCCAATTAGCCGCCCCTAAATCTAACTCATTTGTCTATCCTAGAAGGGCTGTGCTTAGAGTTCTGAACCTAGGACTTCAGAAACATATTTGGTTTCTTCGAAATAGAAACAAGGGTGGCCATCCATTGACGAATGCAGCTTGGAGCTAGTTGTAGCTACAGACAGAAGGTAGACAGAGGGCGCCAGCTGTTTGCATTATCCCTTTCACTCATGAGAGGAGCCTCCTGGACTCTGAGAAGCTTCTTTGTCGGGCACAGCTCTGCTCTCTCTGGACAAATAAGGCAGCAGACACCTGGTGTTCTGGACCTCTGCTGCCCCGAGGTCACAGATTCTGGAGGTCTTTGATCTTAAAGAGCACAAAACAGATGGTCCCTTCCCTGGGGTAAGAAGTTTCAAAATCATCTTTCTCCAAGTGTTCACCGGTGTGTTCAAGGTGAGCCTCTTGGCCAACTCAGGATAGACCTGCCAACTCAAGACCCGCCATCCACCTGGTCTTGGTCAATCAGGACCATTGGGCTACAGGGACATCCACCACCACTTATCCTTAAAGACAGAGACAGGGACAACTTACTCTTCCCTGGGGCACAAGAAAAGAGATGAGATCTTTGGTGTCAAACAGACCAGAGTTCATTTCCTAGCATTCTCTCTCTCTCTCTCTCTCTCTCTCTCTCTCTCTCTCTCTCCCACTCATTGAGTGACCTTGGGCAGGACACATTACTCCTCAGGGTCCTCAGTTTCTTCATCCTTTGAATGGGACAATAATAGTATAGTAAAAGTAAATAAAATTTTAAGACCCTCTAAATGTATTGTGCCAAGGTGAAATTAAGCCCTGGAGACTGAAGCATGTAGCATGTTTACAATTCTGCTTCTTAGATTACAGATTAATGCTCCTCCACCGTGCTTTTGTTCTGTAAATGACTAGGAGACACTAGAGACCAGATATTCCCTCCCTCCAACCACTGATCTTTGTTTTAAATTAACGTCCTCCTTTACTGCTGTCTACCTAACTCAGACCAAAGACCCCATGCCTGTTACATCTTCAGCATGAAATGTTATTAATAAATATATCTTTCCTGAAAGAAAATGACCACCTCAACTAATCAAATCATTTGCTGGTGTGTGCAACGTGAGCCTTGCATAGAAAGAAGTTGAAATTCTGTTAAACTTCTCTAAACTTTATCTATAGAAGAAGCCCCCTCAAAATTCCACACTTTGGAACACTGACTTACATTTTTTTGGAATATGTGCTTCCTGAGCAGCCCCTCCTCAAACTCTGCACTTGAATAAACTCTCTTTACACTAGATTCTGACCCCTTTGGGTATTTTACTTTGACAGTGCAAACCTCATGAGGATATTCAGGGTTGCATGAGATAGTGCATGGAAAGTGCTTAGCACAGAGCCTGGCCTTAGAATGAGCTAAAAAAAAAAAAAAAAAAAAAAAAAACGAGCTACTGGAATATGCACAACACTAAGTTTCAAAATTCTCTCTTCCCGTTTTCTGTTTGATCCTCACAGCAGCTGTATGAGGGAGACAAAGCAGATCATTTTGCCCCTAGTTTCAGGTGAGGAAGCCAATCAATCCTTTGCCCGAGATGACACAGAGTTAGTGATGGGGGCAGAACTGAAACTTATGCCTGGCCGCTCTCCGCTCTGTGATCCCATTTCACTTCCCTTCTTCCCCCAAGCCCCGAGCCCTTCCCCAACCATCCATCACCTGCCAAAAGGGATCAGGAGAGATTCAATATCTTGGCCCTCATCATTTAATTCACTTTCAGTGATATTAAAGAAAGCTTCTCTGAAGGATGAAGTGGTGCAGCTTTTTGCCAGCATTCTCCTTGACATGGGTTTCCATGGAGAAAGTGCCTGTGTTTCCAGAAGGGCCAGCCCCCAGCTGCTATGCGCCACTAGAGCAGGAGGAATAAATCTACTCTCAATCTGCTTCACTGCAGTCCAGAGACCAGGAAGAACCTGCTGCTCCAACCCCCCCATGGAGGCCATTTGGGTGGGTACAAAGCAGGATTAAGTGTGTGGTGGGGGAAAGGCAGAAAGGCAGCTGGTGTCATGACCAAGAAGGTCCTAGGTGCTCTAGGGAAGCTGGTCCCACCAAGGGAAGCTGCTGTACCTGCACCAGCAGATGGGGAGTCCCTGCTGATTGGCTGCTCAAGGAAAACTATTGCCATCCATCTCTGCTCCCTAATGAGGGATGGAAGCCCGGGACCTACTGACCTTATCAGCACCATGGAGAGCTGCCTGTCTATGGGCCTGTAGAGGCACAGCTGGGCTCAGTCTGGCAGGAAGAAAGGAAGGGGAGAGAAAGAATAAGAGAAAGAAAGAGTAGATGGAAAGACAGAGATAGAGAGAACAGAGTGAGGGACAGAGACAGACAGACAGACAGACAGACAGACAGACAGACAAGCAGAGATAAAGTACAAAAGTCATAGAGATAGACCAAAAGACAAACACAGAGAAAGAGAGACAGAGACTGAGAGATAAAGACAAAAACTAGGAGAACAAGAGAGAAAGATGGCAGGATGGCACAGAGAAAGGACTTGGATAGAATTTAAATCTTAGTTTCAAGCCCTAGCCCTTCGAACACGAGCTAGCATTTGTCAAGCATTTACTACGAGCCAGGCACTAAGTTAAGCACTTCCATGCATCACGGCCTTTGATCCTCACAACAACCCTGCAAAGTAGGTACTGAAATAATCCTGATTTTTCAGATGAGGAAACAAGTCATGTCAGCTGGGTCTCCATTGCCAAGGGCAGTCTCATTCCAGCACTCTGCAACAGAACTTGGGTCTTCTCTCCTGAGAGCCACGCGTGGTTTGGGGGCTACTAATATTTAAAACTCCACCTACATCCCCAAATGCAGCTGCCTCTCTTTACTGAAGCAAGTTCTCCCTGAAAACTCAGGTTCATCTTCCCATACTCAACTCAGTTAAATGCGTCTTGAAAACACCACGGTTATTCCCACCCCAGGACCTTTGCACTTGCTATTCCTCCTGCCTGGACCTCTAGTCCCCAAGTCTTAATAGCCCCTTCATGCCATTCAGGTCTGCTGCAGTGTTGCTCCTCTAAGAGGCCTTCCCTGAATTCCCACGTTATAGCTCACAAACACATGAGCACTGTGCATCTCCTTAGCAAGGTTATTTTATCTGTTTATTGTTTTCTGTCTCTCCCACTAGAATATAAACCCCATCAGAGGTGGGACTTGATCTTCTTCATACTTGTGGTCCTAGCTCCTAAAGGAAGGCACTCATTGACAGTACTGAATGAAATTGAATGAATGGACTCTTCTTGCTGGAACCAAGCAATGTTGGTCAGACGCTGCCCAGGAGCCAAAAATGTTAAGCTAGAAGGTGAGTGAGCTGTGCCCCCTGACTCCATCCAAGACTCGTGCTGGAGGCCCCACAGGGAAATAGTCAATGAATGGGGATCTTCTCTAGACCTTATAGCTGTTTATTATAGAATGTGCACTACTTATAGATCGTGAGTAGTCGCACTATGAGGGGGTGGCTTGCACCATCTGCATCAAGCAGCCATCTCTGGTGGGTGCTGGGGTAGCTGCCCAGACGCCCCTTCAGATCCAAAGCATTCATTCGTCCAGCTCCCAGGAATGTTGGTGGCTGATGACTCTCAGCTGAGCTGCTCTCCTGGCATTGTCCCCAGCTGAAGAGAGAGCAGCTTCATTCAAGATCATCCACCTCCCTGGAGGATTGGTCAGTGAAAGGTTCCAAAAGACTGACTCCCTTGCCTCAATTCAGAACAATGCTGAACAGCCCTCCCCACCCAGGGAGCTCTGCTACAGGTTTGTCACAGCTTAGCTACTCCACCTGCCCGGTCTTGAGTCCTTTACAAGATGTTGATCATGAAGGCACTCCCCATAACACTCGTCATTCAGAGATCATCTCACAGCCTGTGCCAGGGAACCCAACTTAAGTTGCTGTAACTAGACATGTATTGTTTTTTGGAGACAGAGTCTTGATCTGTCGCCCCAGCTAGAGTGTGCAGTGATGTCATCATAGCTCACTGTAACCTCAGATTCAAGCAATCCTCCTGCCTCAGCCTCCCAAGTAGCTGGAACTACATGCATGTGCCACCACACCTGGCTAATTTTCTATTTTTTGTAGAGATGGGGGTCTCACTCTTGCTCAGGCTGGTCACCAACTCCTGACCTCAAGCCATCCTCCCACCTCGGCCTCCCAGAGTGCTGGGATTACAGGCGTGAGCCACCGCAGCCGGCCACATTCTATTCTTTATCTGGACAGCAACAACAAGGAGAAAGCTCTTCCTCAGAATGAAATGCAATGTGCCTCCCTGTGGGATCCTCCTATCCGTAGCTATGAGTTCTTTCCCTCAGGGCGCCACAAAACAAGTCAAATCCCTCCACCCCCAAATAGCATCTCAGATATGGGCAGTTGGCCACCACATCTCCTGAGAGCCATCTACTGCCCTCCTCGAGCCCGTCAACTTCCCTGCCTTCAACCATTCTGACACTGAGCGCCCACCTCTGCCCGCCTGCCTTTACCAATGCCCCACACATGTCAATTACAGAAAGAGGAAATATGCCCCGGGTTTATGTAATTCCCCTTTATGTAACCACCACAACCACACATCGGGGCCACCTTGATGCTAGAGGCAAGGACACCTTGGGCTTGGACACACCTGGGATTCTTCTTCCATTTTGGTTACTTCTCTGAAGCCTGGGTTCTGTCCTTTGGGAACCGGCACGTGTGGGCAGACCATCCCCGAAGGCGTATACAATCACAGATGACTCTTTTCATCGGACTTTTCTCTTTTGTTCTAAATGACAATTTTCAGCCAAAAAGAATCTAGCTCTTCTATTCACCCCACAGGGATCATAGCCAAGAATCTCACGGGTAGCAAAGACAATCTTTCACCTCTACATCTGACTTGGGTCAAGTTGCAAATCCAACGGCTATTGCTCCGTTGGGGGGGATGAGAACACGTAGTAAAACGGGCTGCTGTCTTTAAGGCGGGGGGGGGGGGGAACATCTCATATTAACGGGCAAGACGCGTGTTACTATGACTACAGTGTTTAAAAGATTATGAGCAAGCCAAATGTCTTCTATTATTCATAAAGGAAAGATAACATTTTGCCATCACCAAAATGACGCGCTGCATCGAGACGCACCGCCTTTTATCTGGACGCGTGTGGAAGGGAACGGCAGCTCGGTGCATTTTGTCAGCGTGGTCAGCTCCTCCGGGAGGGAATACTGGAACACCGTTCATGGCAGAGCATCCGTGATGCTGCAGACAACTTCTTCTGACGCGCTAATTTTCTCAGTGTTGTGCAGTCTAGCTCCCAGATCTGCACTGCACGGCAGCGCCGCGCTAATGCGATAATCAGCTGTAAGTGTCCCGCTTCAGCTGAGACGACAGGCTTGGAGAGGCACCGTCTCGGAGTAGATTTACACACTGGAACCAGAAGGGCTTTTGACTGTCTCGGGCTCCAAACAGGAGTGTGGAGGGTGTGATGGGAAAGGGGAAGCTTTCAGCACGTGGAGAGCTCACTTGAAGCAGCCCAGCCTGGAGGAGAAAACAAGAGGGGCGACATCACCCGGAAGGAGGCAGGGCTCAGAGCAGGTGGGGAAAGGTGAGGGGCAGCCTGGGAACCTCTGACTCCAGGGCTGAGGGGACCACGGTGCTGGCTGAGCCGACAGCCTCCGCAGCCTGCTGTGCACCCGGCTGGCGCTGAGCCCTGGGGTTAGAGAGATGGTGGGCACAGGGCTGACCTTGCCCTTGGGCAGTTCAAGCTACATGGTCATTACTATCAAATGCTTTCCATATAATCTAAAAAGCTCTCTAGAAAAGCTGTGTGGGATGTGCCCTGGTGAGAGGTGGCTCACAGGCTAGGGTAGGGGTGGCAAGCTGTTGGCCCCAGCCCAGAGGCAACTGGCTTGATGGGCCTGCCGAAGGTTTTAAAATCCAGAGACTTTACATGAAAATTCAGGCTCGTTTTTAAAAATCAGATAGAGCCACGTTGAGTCCATAATCCAAGGAGGCAAGAATTATCTGGTGCCAGGTAACAGCTGCCCCCAAAGACAGACACAAGGTCTCCAGCACCTGTCACACCCCAGCGCTGACTTCACTCCATGGGCATTTGAATCCAGACCTTCTGGAATCTTCTTTGTGGGGAAGAAACTTTTAGATTAGCCACTGAAGGGTGAGTTGAAGTTCTCCAGGTAGAGAGGTTAAGAGGTAAGGAGATGAGAAAAACTGGCCAGACAAAAAAAGCTGCATACGCAAAGGCACATGGGCATGAAGCAGCCCTGTGTTTGAGCCCAGGCTCAGTGTGGGAGAGAACAGGAGTGCACAGTCTGCTCTGGCTCGTCTGATTGACCTAAGGAAGGTGGTTGGAGTGGGCGAGGCAGGTCAGTGTAAGAATACACAATGAGGGAGTCCATGTCACAAGTAAACCCAAGAAGGAGAATTTCTGGGGAGGGGGCAGTCCTAGCCAGTCTGCACTGGAGGGCAGTTGTGTGTCAGTGCTCCAGCTACCACTGCGACAGCTTAAATCCCCCAAAACTCAGTGCCATTAAAGGAACCGTGTTATTCTGTTCATGGACTCTAGGGGACAAGACTTTGAACAAGGCACAGCAGGGACAACTTGTTTCTTCTCCCAATGATCTGGGGCCTCGGCTGGGAAGGCTCAACAGCTGGCAGCAACTCAATGGCATCATCTGGAGGTGCCTTTACTCTCACATCCAGGGGTTGAAGCTGGCTGTCAGCTGGACCCTAGCTCTGCTGTGGCCAGAATACCCACATGGGGCCTCTCCACAGGGTCTCTCCTTGTGACCTTCTTTGGACATCCTCATAGCACAGTGGCTGGATTCCAAGAACAAGCATCTCAAGAGAGTGGAGCAGAAGTGCATGGCATATTTATAACCATGCCTTGAAAAATCACATAGCGTCACTTCAGCCACACTCTGTTGGCCAAGACAGTCATAAAGGTCTTCCCAGATTCAAGGGGAAAGAACACAGAGCCCACATGGGAGGAGGGCCAAGGACACATCGTAAGAAGATCATGAGGGACAGGGGATGTTGTTACAGCCATCCTTAGAAAGCACAACCTGCTACATTTGACTCTTTGGAAAGATCAATATGATGGACTGGATTCACTCAACTTATTTTTGCACCCCAAGAAATCTGGGTACAAAAGTCTGCGATTGGGGAAGAGGCCTGAGTTAGAAATATAAATTTGGAAGCCCTCAGCAAGGAGATGCTGTTTTAGGACACGAGGCAGGATGAGCTCACCAAGGGTATAAGCATAGGCAGGGAAGGAAAGAGGTTCAGGGACTGAGCCCCGGGGCACCCCAACATTTCAGAGTCTGTGAGATGAAGAGGAGCCAGCACAGGGGACTGCGAAAGAGCAGCTGGTGACATAAGAGAATGCCTGGGAGAGCGAGCGCCTGAAAACCAAGAGGGAAAACTGTCCCAGGGAGAGAAGGATAATCAACCTATGATCCTTGCGGTCAGCAGGGAGCCCCTGCAGCCTTGGTGTCCAAAGTCTGAGCTATGTTTTAGGAAGAAATCTGGAAGTGGGGTGCAGAACCACCTGGAGATAAAGGATAGGAACAAATCTACGATGGCCGAGTATAAACCCTGTATCTCAGTCCTGAGGGATTTGGAGGAGGGCTGGGCAGGGCTGCCCACAGAGCCTTCTAGGAGGTCGAGGCCAACGCCAGAAATGGAAGGCAGGGGCGAGAGCAGACCAGTGGCGGCCAGCAGGAGGGCCTGCCCCTGCAACAAGATAGCTCGGGCAAAGCCTGCTGGCTGCAAAGCCGAGGGCAGCTTTGCAACTCTCACTCTGTGCAAGCGTGTGAGTAGCCAACAGCTTATTCTCTGCTCTTTGGCCCCAGATTAACCAGTAACTCTACCCCTGAAGGCAGGAATCATCAAGGAAATAAATAGTAAGGATTGTGGAGCCCGCACACCACAGCTGAGGAAATGGCCCCTCCGTAGACCAAGGGCACATGGCTTTCCCCTAGGAGGATGCTGGAGGAACAAAGCTCTGAAAACTGATAAATGACCAGTTTTTTTTTAAAAGACTGTGGCAACTTCCTTACTGCTTGTGTTTGGCCCCAATTCATTCTGGATATGGATTCTCTGCTCTGCTTTGTGCATTTGCCAAAAGCCTTTAAAAAAAAAATAATAAAGTTGGTCAGCCTTTGTCCAGACTTCCGTGCTAGCTCCCCGAAGGAAGGATTAAACGGGCTCACTTTCTTGGCGTTTCCTGCCTGGTTTTCCTACGAATGCACACCAATGCTCCTCCCTCTTGGATGCCTCCCCTTTCTCCTCGTGGTTAGTGGGGTCCTCAAAGAGCGTGCCCTATGACCTGTGAGGAAGACTCGTGTCCTGAACACTTAGGCCCAGGCTTCTGCTACTACGGGTCCCCTGGAAATGTGACTTTGTGCCACTGGTAAAGTAACAGCTGGCGTGATGTTGGTGTTCAGCGGCATCACGTTGGCTGTTGGCTGTGTCAGCTGATGTCACAACCCTCATCTGGGTGTTCCACGTCATAGATGTCATCGGGGTGACTTGGACACTGAGGATTCGACATTCCCAATGCTTAGCAACCAGTCCTGGTTTCATGAGCTTCTTAGAAACTTGTTAATATATGTGTGTGTTAAATACATGTTTGTATGTATACGTAAACACATATATCACTAACAAAAATAGTACTATTTCTCTGTGAGGGTTCTTCTTGCTAGGTGTGCTGCACCTTTCATCTGGAGAACCTAGTGTCTCTCCCTCGCTGCTTTCATTAAGTCCACACCCCATCTTCTGAATCTCATCCTGAGTTGAGAAGTCTTCTTTGCCCCCCTGACTAGCTCCAATCTCCCATTACAGGTTTTCATAGCGTCGTGTACCTCTCCTTCATAGCAAGTGTGTCAGTTGCAATCTGGCATTTGTCTGTGTTAGTGTCTACCTCCTAGATAGCAATCACCCTCAGGTATGAACTGCTTCTGTCTCTCTCACCATTGCACTCCTAGCACTGAGCATGGTAGCTGCATCATGGTAGGCATTTAGTAAATATCTATTGGATGGATAGGTGGGTA
This sequence comes from Mirza zaza, assembly GCA_008750895.1. Lineage (NCBI taxonomy): Eukaryota > Metazoa > Chordata > Mammalia > Primates > Cheirogaleidae > Mirza > Mirza zaza. Next base: position 9,552 of record VSMD01051154.1, read on the forward strand.
GGTGGCTAGTAGAAGGTAGATACATGGGTAGGTAGATGAACAGGTAGATGTGTGGATATATGCATGGATGCATGGATGGGTAGGTGGGTAGAGGGTAGATAGTTGAATAGGAGGGTGCATGGATGGGGAGGTGGGTTTATGAATGGGTAAATAGGTGGATGGATAGGTAGGTGGGTGGTCAGATGGGCAGGTAAGTGGATGAATGTGGAGGTGAGTGAAGGGAGGGACAGGTGGGTAGATGGATGGATGGATGGCCTGGTGAGTGGATGATAGGTAAGTGGGTGAATGGATAGATAGGCAAGTGCCCATTTGGGGACTGAAGTCCAGGCTAACCTGTAATTTTAGGTCACTGGTCTTCAAGCTAGTCAACTCTTCCCCTAGATTGTGTCCTCCCTGGGGCAGAAACCTGGTCTTCTCTCCTTCCTAGCAGAGCAGGCCAAGATCTGCACACCAGGGATTGTCCAGAAACCCCTGATGGCACAGCAAGTTCAACCTTGGTGTTCCAGAAGATTCTCCATGGTTACCGCCTTTGGGCTGGTCACAGTCTGTGGTGGAGACATGTGGTAAAGGAGGACACATGAAGGACACCACAATGATGCCAGAGAGAAATCCGGGTCAAAGGAGCCCAGAGAAAGGGGAAGTTCTAAATTTCCTGAAATAGTCAGAGATGACTCCTCAGGTTTAAGTTGGGTCTTGAAGGATGGGTAAGAATACACCTGGGGGTCAGAGGCAGTGGCTCACACCTGTAATCCCACACTTTGGGAGGCCAAGGCTGGAGGATCACTTGAGGCCAGGAGTTTGAGATCAGCCTGGGCAACACAGCAAGATCCCATTTCTACAAAAAATATTTAAAATAAAAAAATTATGAAAATACATTTAAAGAATGCACTTGGGGATGATAATAACTCACTTTTTATTTTTCTGAGGACTTACTGCAGGCCCCACATTTCTCTGAGTGTTTCATGGACTGTCTCATTTGATCCTTACAGCCACCCTCATAGGGAGCTTCCGCTATGATATTTTTTCTACAGAGGAAGAAACCGAGGTGCAGAAAGAGAAGTTAAATAATTTTCCCCAAATCACATAGCTGGTGAACAGTGGCACCAAAATGTAGAACCGCGGTGGCCCAGTTTTAAGACCTTGTTCTTAACCACCAGCCCACCCTGCCTAGACAGGAGAAGGCAATATCCCAGGTAAAGATGACATCGTTGTATCAGGGCTGTTCAAGGCCATACTGAAGCCAGACTCGAAACCTGCCCTTTTCTAGAACTGTATTTTGAAAAATATGACTGATGCACTTGTTTCCATTAAAGCCAGGAAAGTAAAATCATGATAAATTCTGGTTAGAGTAAAAATAAAATATTTAAACTTAAAATAATGTTGCTAGTGTGGACACATCCACTTTTCTATTTTTCAAGATTTAAATTAACCCTTTAAAAATGCATAAGAACAACTTCTCAGGATGCACATTATCCCTGTGCCTCAGGCTCCAACATGGCTTGGCACAGCACCGTCAGAGCCTGTCTTCAAGTGAAATTTTGTTTCTTTGTGGATTTTTTGCGTTAATTTTTGAGCTATTGATTTGAAATCTTGGCTACGGAATTTTCTGACACCTGTAGCAAGGGCCTCACTTTCCTCACCCCAGTCCCGAGGCAGAGGGCCCTGAAGGCTCCTGGGCTAGCTGGCCCCAGGGGTGGGCGTGGACAGGCAGAAGAGAGGGCACCGCGCAGGTGACTTTGGACCTGACCCCAGAGGGCCTGCGGTGCCATCATCAGGAATTTAGGTGCAACCTGTAGGCAACGGGGAGCACCTGAAGTGTTTTAATGAAGAAAGGAACAAGGTCTCACCCTGCCTGCCAGGCCACCAGGAAGCCGACCCGCTGGTCACATAAGAAGGGACAAGGCCTGACCGAGGGCAGAGGTTGTGCAGATGAAGGCCAGGCTCACGGGGTGGGTGACATGTCCAGAGCTCCCAGGCCTGAGCCACAGGAAGCTGAGTCTGGAAAGACTCGGAGATCACCCAGAGACGGAGCCTGCACCGTGGCCGGTGCCATGGCTGGCAGCCGGGAGACAGGGGCCAAGAAGGCAGCCGCGTTCCCCTGCCCAGAGGAGAAAGTAAAGCTTCCTCTGCAGCCCCTTCCCCGTGAGCCAGAGCAGAGTCCAGCGAGAAGGCTCTGACAGACACCAGCCGGAATCAAACGTGTAGTCTTCTAAATTGTGTGGGGGCCCCCAGGCGGAGCTGGTTAGGAACCAGAGGGCATCAGAGACAAGTAAACAATAGACCCTTCACTTTCAATTTCCTGTCCCCGGCATCCAGTGACACACTATTCATTGCCAAGGACCTCCGGGGCCTGAGGCTCCCCTTTCTTGCTCATGTGCAGCCCATGATCTTACATGGAAACCCTGCGAAATAAATCATGTTGCCAAAAGCAACACCCAAGGCATCAACCCACTTTCAGCCTTCAGAGAGTCTGCTCCAAATAATTTTCTTTGTCTTCCTCTCGGCTAAATTTTATACTCACCATCCTCCTCCTCTATCCCAGAAGACAGGCTCAGCTAAGAATTTCCCTTCAAGTTCTTACCCAGAAACCCCAGGTCCAGGTCAGTCTGGCAGTCTGACAGTGTCCAAGCCAGTGAGTCCCTAAAGATCCTCTTAAAGAGGGAGACACATCCCACAAAAAGACTTGAATACAAATGTTCATCATCATTCATCATAGGCAAAACCCAGAAATGACTCAGATGTCCATCAACAGGTGAATGAATAAGCAAATTGGGTCTATTCATACAATGAAGCATGACTTAGCAATAGTACAAACACAAGGTGCACAATATATGCACAGTGTGAATGAATCGCAAAAGCGTGACACTGAGAGAAAGAACTAGATGCAAAAGACACATACTTTATGATCTCATTTATGAGTTCAAGGGACAGATGAAGCTAATCTATGGGGCTAGGTTTCAGAGCAGTGGCAGTGGTTACCTGGAGGCTTACCTGGGGTTCCCTGGGGGACAGGGGAGAGCAGGAGACACAATATTGACTGGGAAGGGGTGCAGAGGAGCTTTCTGAAGTGATGGAAATGTTCCATATGTTGATTTTAGCGATAGCCACACTGATATACACACATTAAAAATTCATCAACCTGTACACTTAAGATTTGTGCATTTTGCTATATATAAATTATGCCTCGATTTAAAAATATATAAAAACGATTCAAATAATTTTTCAAACATGAAGTGATTGATGTGTGTGTGTGTGTATAAATCTATGTAAGGATATTAAAATGTAAGTTTCAGCTGAAACTTATTGCTATAGATCAACACTGTCCAATAGAATTTTCTTCAGTGATATATATACATGTTCTATATCTGCACTATTCAATATGGTAGAAACTAGCCACATGTGGCTCTTGGGCACTTGAAATGTGCCTAGTGCAATTCAGGACCTGATTTTTTTTTTATTTTGTTTCATCTCAATTAATTTAAATTTATGTGCAAATAAATATATGTGGCTATGGGCTATGGTTTTAGACATTACGACATAGAATTCAGATACCCAAGTGAGATGCCAAACCAAAATGTATAAACCGTCCACTTTGAGCCAAGAGTGAGGACCCTCAACAGGACCCTCCAGGAAGTCCAGAACACTCAGGGACAGGGTGAATGCTTTGGAGACATGAGATGTTTTAGAAGTTCTCTTCTATTCCCTAATCATCCTATTTCCTCTGGGAATAAGATGGGAATGGGAAGTCAATTTCCTGTTTTCCTTACTTTGTTGATTAATTCAGGCTCTCCTCAAATGTTTGGGGATCCTTAGATATCCACCCACTTTTATGAATGAAACAGTCTGGCCAGGAGTCCTATATCCAAGGGTGGGCCTGGTCCCCCGGAAGGCTTCATGCCACATGAATGATCAGAAAGTCAAAACTACTACAAACCCTCCCCCCTCAAATGCCAGGGGTAGGGGACCTTATTCTGGGCCCCCAGCTCACACTCACAGCCAGGTTCTTCCCATACACCTCATGAAGTCCCTTAATCATTCTTTTTTGTACTAGGCATGAATCCCAGTGAGTTGTAAGGATCGACTGTTTTTATACATATCTTTAATTACTCCCCTTGTTTTCCACCTCACTCTCTTGTCTTGGGCCAGCCTAGAGTGCCTGTCATCCCTGAGTCTCAGGCCTTCCCTTTGCAAGTCGTCTGAGCTGAAAGCTTCTCCACTGGGCTTCATCAAGCAGAATTTCTTCATGCATTTTCTGCCTTCCAGAAATCTGCTAAAATCCCTCATCTACTGCCCCTCTCCATTGTCTTCCTTGCTGAAGGACTGTACTTTATTTGTATTCCTTCACTGTCATGTTAGTAGAGGATGGCGAAAAATGTGCGTGCTCAGTTCAGCATCTCAAACAGGAATTCCTCCAGAAATATCTTTAAACCCTCACAGAGAAAGGTACGTTTCTGAACTCTGCTATCCCTTGCAGAAATTTCCCCAGGCCTTCTCATTGTCATATGACCTTGAATGACATTCCTCCATGGGCTGGACGAGGGGAACAGGATGAGCCAGGGTACAGCGGAAGCGATGAGCAGCACAGCTCAGGGTTAGAAGGGACAGGAACGTCCACTGCCACTCCGGATGGACTGCTAAAAGGACACCTAAGGACACACATAAAATCTCTGTAGGAAACAGGCGGTGGGGGCCTGGCCTCACCCCTGGTTAGAGTCCTGAGTGAGAGTCCCACAGATCTTAGGGAGAGACTAAAGCCCTGCGCTGGGAGGAAGCCAGGCGTCATGCTGGAATGAAGAATTAGAGCCACAGCTGGCAGGAATGGCTCCAGTCATTATGTCTGGAGTTCCAGGCAGACAGCAAGCAAAAGAGGAAAGAGGAGAAGAGTCACATGCCATTGTCTGCCCCTTTGCTAAAACACTTTCTCAGAATCTCTACCCAGCCACTTCTGTTTCCAATCTACTGGCCACCCCTAGCTGCAAGAGAGCCTAGAACACTCAGTCCTTTTGTTAGACATGTTGCCACGTGGAATAGAATTGGGGTTCTGCCATGAAGGGAAACAAGGAGGATGGATACTGGGGAGGCAGGATGTGTGACTCTTCCCTCATCTCCAGCCCAGTCACTGAGGTTTCCATCCAAGAACCTGCAGCTCTTAGCACCACCTTGAAAAAGGAAACTTAGCCTTGACTCAGACTGAGAAGACCTCAGGGAGAGCACCCCAGCCCGTGAGCCGGGTGGAGGACAGCACAAGGTGTCCGGCATGGGCTGGGAATGGTGGTCACCATTTCCCATCCCAGCTTTCTCGCTCAGGATTTCATCAGCCTAGGGAAGGAGGGTGACTCGAGCATATAGGTGATGACATTCAGAACCCCTCTTGGTGCAAGGTGTTAAATAAGGAAGAAAGAAAAAACCCACTTGGAGAAGCCGAAGACCGTGAGGCAGGCATGACTCAAAAAAATTACACCCCAAGGAGCTGTCCCTGGAACCCCAGTCAGAGTGAGGGGAAAGAGGTTCAGACGCTGAGCTGGAGGGAGAAGGTTGGGGGAGGGAGGCGACCCTCCAGTGTGGGGGCTCGGAGAAGCCTGAGGGAGTTTCAGCTATTTGTTAAGTGTGAGGATGCTTGGCTGGGGAAGACGGGGCAGCATCCTTTCAGATGCCAGCGTGGCTTGAGCAGAGGGACCTTGCCAGCCGGGGGCTTTGGCTTTTTGTCCCTCCCTCTCCCTCCCCTTTTCCCTTCGCCCTTGAGCTCCTTTACTGCTTCCTGAGGAGGATGGGCAGAATCCCTGCCAGGCTAACACATCAGTCCCAGACTGACCGGGTCAGCAGCAGGGACCCTGAGCACGGCCCACACCCACCCCTAGACTCTGCACAGCGCCGGCACGCGGGGCAGTTTCTGGGACAAACTGATGGGTGAGCAAAGAAACAATTGAAAGGGGGCCACCGGAGCAGCTGAAGCTGCCCTGTGAGGGACGTGCTCCACGCGGAGAAACACCAGTCTACAAGATGGACTTGTCTCGGGGCCACCCGGGACTGTGTCTCAAAGGGGAAAGCGACCTGTAAAATACGTTTGTGCAGCAAAATGAATGATCCCAGTGTCAATTATTTAGAAACAAGCCTCTAATGTGAACAATCAGATGTGAGGAAAAATCGATCCACTTCTTCTCATTGTGTAGCAATGGAAAACAAGCTTCATTTTCCTCCTGCCTAGGGAAAAAAGAGCAAATGAACGAATGGCTCCTGCCGAGGGCTCCTTTGCTGCCGCTCCGGCCAGGCCGGCTGGGGAAGGGGGTAGAGGGGTCCTCATCTCAGGCCTGAAACCCCCAGGCGAATGAATCCAGGGTGCGCCCATAGGCACACAGCACATAGAAGCACACGTATGTGTTCTCGTGTGCGTTACGCATGCACACCCGTGTACGCCCGTGCCTGTGCATCTTCATGCACATACATGAACATGCGCACATCTGTCTACACACCTGCACAAGCAAAGATGACACGAGTCCATGCACACTCTCGTTGTGTTCGTTTTCTATTGCTGTTACAATAAATTACCACAAACTCTGTGGCTTAAAGCAACACAAATTTATCATTTATAGTTCTGGAGGTCAGAACTCCAAAATGGGTCTACTGGGCTAAAATCAAGGTGTCTGCAGGGCTGCATTCCTTCTGGAAGGTCTCGGCGAGAATCCGAGTCCTCCTCTTGCCCAGCTCCTGTGGGCTCTGTGCATTTCTGGGTCGCGGCCCCTTCCTCCGCCTTCAAAGCCAGCAGCACGGCAATTGCAATGTCTCTCTGACTCTAAGGCTACTTCCTCCCTCCTCTGTTTATAAGGACCCTGTGACTGCCTTCGACCCACACAGGGAAAGTTAGCCAGGATGACCTCCCCATTTGAAGGCAGCTGATTAGCAACCTTAATTCCATCTGCAACCTTAACTTAACCCTCTTTGCCATTTCTGGGGGCGAGGATGTGGACATCCTTGGGGGGTCCATTATTCTGCCTACTACACACATGAACTCAAAGAAAAGAGGACAGGGACATTTACGGGATGAAAGGCAGAACAGCTTTCTAGTTAGACTATGGGTTTTGGAATCAGATACACCAACAAGTTCCAGCTCTGGCTCTGCCTCATATAGCAGTGTGACCTTGAGCATGTTCCAAAACCTCCTTAAGCCTCAGTGTCATCAGCTGTAAAATAGCAATATTAATAATAGCGTCTGCATTCTGAGATTAGTATAAGGATCAAATGAGATAATACATGCAAGTGACTGGTAGAGTACCAAGCTATCGCTGCAAAATAATCCACAAAAATCTTACAGGCAAAGCCCTAAATTTCATCTCCCAAAGCTGTGTTACAGTGGCCCCACCTCTGGTTTGGTGAGAAATTGTTTTGTTTTCCCACCCTGCAATTTCTGGGATCTCTTGTAGTTCCTTGAAATTCCTTTAGGCAAACTGGCCAATTCCTTCTTGAGCTTAATGCATTAGCAGCAGCCAGCACATACTTTCAACATCATGCCTCAAAATCCCTTCATCCAACTTGACAAATGCTGCAGGGACATTTTCTACCTTCTGGGTTATTATTGCAAGTAACAGTTTGGCCAAATGTTCCCCCATTCCATAACACGAGTGCCATTGCACCTGCCTCCTAGAACACTCCCTTCACCACTTGCTGCCCAGCCTCAAAGCCAATGCCACATATTTCAGGGTTTTGTTACTAAAGTTCCCCACTTCAGATGCCAACTGCCGTATCAGTCAGCTATTGCTGTGTAACCACCACGACGTCTCGGTATCGTACGAAAACGAGCATTTATTTCTCATACACTTGCCTGTGGGTTGGAGACAAAGGGGGAAGGAATGAGTGGCAAATAATTTAATCCTCCACACACAGTGAGGACATAGTGAGTGGTCAATAAACGTCAGCCATCGCTGGCCGTGATGCCAACCTCTCACACGATGACGTTCAGTGGCAGATAGGCAGAAGACCTGGCTTACGATCCCAGCCAGCTCCACCACTACCTCCCTGTGAGGCCTTGGAGAAGCCACTTAACCTCTCTAGGCCTTGGTCTCTTCATCTAGAAAGCGAGATTGGTGGGACTAGAAGGTCAAACACCTGATGTCACTGTCACTGTGTTGCGGCAATGTGTACAGCTAGTGTTACAGCTCTTGACCGGGGAAAGAACCGAGCAGCACAACAAGAGTCGGAGAACAGCCTTTATTCTTCCACAGCAGGCTCAGCACACCTAGTGTTACAGCTCTCTATGCGTCTTCCGATCTTCTGACCCTTCTGCCCCCCTTCCTTGGTCTCCTCCTGCTTTTATACCCTCGGTAGGGCTCAAAAAGCGTCCAATTAACTACAAGCTTTAACATCCAATCAACATCAAGCTTTAACATCCAATCAAAAACAGTGGGATTCAAAAATTACCCAATCAGGATCACACAAGCCGGGTGGCCAGAAGCACGTGGGCGCAGCGGCATTCCAGCACTGGGGGCCCGGATGGCTCAGCCTCGGGGCCCAGCCCCAGCAGCGTGCCCTCCAACTGGCCACGTGCAGCGCTGGCCCACGGAGATGCGGAGCTAAGGGGAGGTGGCAAGTGGCCATGTCCTGGCGCCCACCATTTTCCGTATCAACCATTTCCCTTCCAGGGTCTGTAGCAGACTCACAAATAGATCGATTAACTCCTTTCCTCTGAGCCTGAATTCAAACTCAGAATTACTCTCTGGAAGCTGCTCCATGTGGGCACCAAAAGGATGACTTTTGCCTCCTCCGGCAGAATTGCCCCGTTAGAGCTAGATGTGGCATTGGCATCATCATGTGGCATTGGCATCGTCATCCAGCTCAGCTCCCTGGTTCTGCAGATACAGGAATTAAAGCCCAGAGAGGGAAGGCAGCTTGATGGAGTGTGCACAGCTGGTTAGTGGGAGGCCGTTCCTTTCATCCAGCACAGCCAGACAGGGATGGCCCCAATCCCCAAACGCAGATCTTCCAGTTGCAAGAACGTCCTCTGCCAGTCTGTCTCACAGACACAGAGCTGAGAGAAGTGACTCCACCAGGTGTGGGCAGGGGGCGTGTACCATAGCTGGGTAGGGGTAGAAAGCCCTGAGAAAGGGGCGACCCTTTGGCTGCCCTTTCTTCAAAATCCACCGTCTTCATTCACACTTCATTGAACATCTCTTCTTCATCGTCTTCAGAGCCCTCATATCGACGTAAGGAAGTAAACGGGTTGCACCCTACAGCAAGGCTGGAGAACAGAGTGGATAAGAGCCGGGACTGCAGGAGGATCACCCGGATTTGAATCTTGACACTTACCAGCTCTATGATGGCAGGCAAGTTGCAAGTCACTTAGCTCTCCGTGCCTCGGTTTTCTCATCTGCAAAGTGGGAATGCTAATAGTAATTAACAAGGGATGGTCGTGAAGATGCTATGCAATGTATGTGTTAAATATATAAAACTATACATCTAGGACTTAGAACAGTGTCTGGCACTTGGTAGAATTATATAAATGTAAGCTGTTAGCTATTATCATTTTATTACCTCTAAGTTGCGGGAAATGCACCAACTTGGAAAGCCACAGCACTGCTCCCACCTAGCGACATTCTGTCACTGACTAAATGCATCTTAAGATCTCTCAGCCACCTCCAAGACACCACAATTTCTTGTACATCACACAGACATAGGTGGTGAGTGACGCCCCTGAAGTTCTTTGCCCACTCAGAAACCGTGGACTCAAGTTGCAAGAACCATCCACGTATTTTTAGAAGCTGCTTTTAGCAGGAAGGAGCCACTGAGTCCAGAGTTTCAGAGGCCCTTCTGATGCGTTCAGAGCACTGGTGATAAATGAGGGAAGGCCAGGGAAGCTGGGGAGGGGCGGCAGGTCTGGGTGGGAGGAAGAACAAAGCCCCATTGTTCGCAGTGGATTGCTGGAGGAAATGCTTCTTGCTTGTGAGTCATTTGTAATTAACTCTACCTAGGATGAAAAATGGTGTGGATATGAAAATGTTAGACTACCCGTGTAATAATAAATCATTAGCAGATGCTGTGGGGGATGAACACTGTTATTAATGACTTTGGGGAGAAAAAGGTTTGTGGGAAATGTTTGATTCGGAGGGAGGACGTGGTTCTTGCTCAGCTCCTGCTTGGCTGGCTGGTGCGCTGCAGGTTTGCAGTTCAGAGCGGAAGCAGAAAAGCACAGTGCGCACGGGGACCTGACCGGCTCTGCCCGAGCTGATAGGAACTCCCCTCCCAGCCTGGGGAGGGCTGGAGCCCACCGTGCCTCTCCCACTGGGAGACTGTGTCTGGGCTTCTCGCACTGGATTAGGTCCTGAGTCCTGGGCGGTCTGGGGCCTCGTGCCTCCCATGCCACTGCCGGACTCGGCCAGGAGGAACCACGATTTGGTTTGGTACAGCAATCATTTTCGAGGTGCTCACTCTGGTGCTCAACTCTCACCAGAGTGTTCCAAAATTCAACCCTGAGAAGTCTGACTCATCTCCCAGCGGCCTTTCAGGTAATTAAGTCTCGCAGTATACCCCACAAACATCCATTTTTGCACAAACATCTGCTTCTGCACACTTGTCCTGCCTCCTGCCCGGGACTGGACAGCTCCGTGCCGGACACTGCATGACTGGACAGCGCAGTGCCAGGTAGCGCGGTGGCTGCGCGTGGCTCTGAGCTCACCCCCGACCGGGTCTGCCTGTGGCATTGCCAATTATTATCAGTACTGAGTATTTTTAGCAAATGAGCTCACCTTGCTGATCCTCAGTTTCTTCATCCCTAAAACAGGCACGTTAATAGTATCTATCCCCAAGTGCTTTTGAGGATTGAGTAAAATATGGTAAATAGTACAATCCTGGGGAGTAGCAATAAGCTCTCACGTGTTTACGGCGGTGATGTGTCAAACTCCTCCCCAGGAGGGTCCCCATATCCAGGCTGTCCACCTCCCGCTGCCTTCCCTGGGGCACTGCTCCCCTGTGAGGCGGTATAGCCGGGCACTCCAGAGCCTGCACTTCGGGCTCCACGGCCCCTCCTTCAAGCCCTGGCTCCTCCTCTCACCAATTCTGTGAACACAGACAGTGACTTCATTCTTCCCCAGACATAGCTGTCTCTCGTGCAGATGGCGATAATGGCAGCACTCACCACTTGAGCGCCGTTGTGAGGACCCAGTGGGATGATGGTGGTAAGGCCTCGAGCACAGTGCCTGGCACATGGGCACACGGGATGCGACCCTTCAGTGCTAGGTATTGGTGCTCTGACGGATGCTACAGGGCTGTAGCAGAAATGTGATCCATGCACCCAGGAACTCACGGTCCAGGACTTCGTACCAGCAAGAGGCATGTTCATCCAGGCTCCCTCTGCCCAGCACTGAGGAGAGTCCGGGCTACAGAACCCTGCCCCTGAGCAGTCCTTTACTCTGTTCCCCTTCTCCTCTGTCACTGTCATCTTGCCTCAGCCAAATCCTGGTTCCTTCAGACCTAAAATCCAGAGATAATCGGGCTTAAATCAACACTTGCTATGTGAACTTGGGCAAGTTGCTTAACTTCTCTGAGCCTATTTCCTCACCTGCAACTGTAGGTATTAAATGAGATAATGCATCCAACGTGCCTAGTCCAGAGCCTGGTACTGTTTAGAGATTGAAAAGATATTAAGGTCCCTTGATCCTTGTTTTCAGTCCTAAATGCAAAACCCATTTTCCCTGCCTAATGGAATTGACCCTTCTCCTCTCCAGATTTATACTGCACCTAAACATTTCTTCCAGCACAGCATGCTCTATTTAACCCCTGTTGTATTGGAATTAAATTCACCTGCATCCTCTACCTTCTCTAGAATCAGTCTTTCCATTTGCATCCTGTGGTAGAAATTGTGGCTCTCTCCCAACATCAGCTCTCCTTGCTGGGGTGGATGGTTGCATTTGACTCCAACTTTGTTCACTCCTTCTTATATCTAATCGTTCAGTCATCTTCCCCCACCTGATTCTGGGCTGGCCATGTGACTTGCTTCAGCCAATGGGACAACAGCAATGTGAGGAAAAGACACTTGAAAAGCATTTGTGCCCTGGGACTAGTTGTGCCCGAGACAAGCCCGGACTAGCCTGCTGGAAGATAACATCCATGGGGAGAGAGTCTCCAGTCATTCCAGCCATCTCAGCAAATATGTCAAAAATCACACAGCCCCAAATGGCCCATCAGGTGACAATAAATGCAGAAGAGAGCTGGGCCCAACAGAAGAACCACCCTGCTGAACACAGCCCAAATTGTTCACCTGCAAAATTTGAACAAAAAAATAGATGATATTTTAGGCCACTAAATTTCGAGTGGTTTGTTATACAGCAAAATCTGGTTGATACACCCTCACCCACTGTGCAGCACTCAGGTGTTTTGGATGAACTCTAATTAGTCTAGTCCAATCAACATAATCCCAATCTCCTTGCCCCAGGCTCAGAGATGAGTAGGGTTAAGCTAATCAGCACACAGAATCCACTGGCCACCAATCCATTCAGGAAACAATATGTGAACCAATTCAAGCCATCAAAACACAGAGAGAGGTTTGCTGGAAGACTTTGAAAATAAAAATTCCTTGTTATTATAAAAAAAATCTTCCAGAATATTTCCCTTCCTTTGGATTTTATGTTTGGATGTGGAGCCAGAAATTGTGACCTCTTTTTTACCTCCATGAAGGAAGTAGTCTGAAGACAAAGACAAAGCAAGAAGAGAGCACAGGTGAGGGAATTGCAGAAAAATGGACACTGGAGCCACTGGATGAAGCTGACCCTAAGGCCATTTTACACATGGATGTCACATTGTATGAGCAAATAAATTTCCTTTTTGTTTAAACCAGTATAAGTCAAGTTTTCTCCTACTTGCTGCCAAAGTCATCCCAAGTGCTCAGAACGTCCATGCGTCCTGCCCTGTGAAGAGAGATAGTCGTCATGGAAATGGAAAATGGAACAAAAATGCCCAAAAGGCAAGATGTGGAGAGAGAAAAGAACAGAGACAGAGAGACAGAGAGAGACCTGCTGGCATTGAAATTTCTGGTTCTAATCATTCCTGAGACCCAGTTGCTTCCCAGCCTGACCGATCTACCCATTCCTAAGATATTAGAATCCAGCAAATTATCCTTTTCTTGCTTAAGTTTTTTGAGGGATTGATTTCTATAATTTTCAGTGTGAAGAATTCTTTAGGCAAGTCATGGTGGCCCACCCCTGTAATCCCAGCGCTTTGGGAAACTGAGCAAGGAGGATCTCTTGAGGCCAGGAGTTTGAGACAAACCTGGGCAACATAGCAAGACCCCATCTCTACCAAAAAATATGAATTCTTTAAAAATGTGCTCTACATCCTATCCCCTGATATCATCCTTGATGAACTCAATGTCCAAGATGATGCTACTCCAACATGTTGGTCTTATAGTTCTCCCACCTTCTCAACTTCAGCGACATTCTCCTCTGGTCCACTGCCCCCAGGCCTGGGATTCTGTCATAACTCTGAACTCTTCCACCCTCAGTGTCTCAGATGCAGCTGTGCTGTAGTGCACAATGCACTAGATCTAGAGTCAGAAGACCTGACTCCATATCCAAGCTCTTGAAGGATGATTGGAGCTTGGAAATAAAACCTATCTATTTTCACAGACCAACATCCCAGCTCCTATTTCACTTATCTCTCTACAAATTCTGGACCAAGTGCTGCTCACAGGGACACCCTGGGATCCTTTGAACCCATGCCCTACAGTTTTGCCCTCCATGCTCAAAGACCTTGCCCTTGGACCCAGCTCTAATTCTCAGATAACTGAGCTCTGTTGGAAATAAAACAAGCACCATGTGCCAACACTTCTCAGTCATTCATTCCACAAACATTTAATGAGCTCCAATGGTATGGCATGCACTGGTTCATCGGAGATTAATCAACCCCAGCCCCTGCTTTTGCTAAGCTTTCAGCCTAATGGGGGATCCATACTATAAACAAATAACATCCACATGTTATGTCTTATGTTTAAAACAAGGGTATTATGATAGCCCAGTAGAGAACTAAAGTGCCCTAGAGTTGCTAACTCCTGAGTTTAGTCCTGAAGAACTAATAACAATTTGGAGACAAAGGATATCCCAAGCAGGAGGTAAATGCAAAGTGACTAGAGCATTCATTCATAGTTCAACCAATATTTATTGAGCACCTACTAGGTGACAGGCATTATTATAAGCACAGAGTACACAGTGAACGAAACTCTGCATTTTCCTGCTCTTCCCCAGACAAGCTTCTAAGCTTCCTCTCACCTAGAGGTATAAAAAACCAAGGCATATGCAGAAGACAGTTTAATATCTCAGCCACCTGGGCCTCTTCTTCTCCCTCACCACCAACAGCCACTGGTTCACAGACCTTTGTATTACTAACACTCCAAAATCATCCATTGTTCAGGAGCATCTTGTTTCAGGAAATTCTGTCAATCTATCAAGAATTTTTTTCAAAGACTGAATAACCATTCAATGTGTTACTTATCACTTCCAGGCTTGCATTACCTGCAAAATCAGTAAAGCATCTGCCCAGGGCATCTTTATCCAAGCCACTCACATAAGTATTAGACACATTGTGCTTGAAACTAAATAAGCATCATGTGCCAGATACATTGTACTGACCAAGCAAAGATGTCCCCCTACTCCAATGTCGAACCATGCCCTCATTCAACAACCCAAACTCTTGACTACATGCTTGACACTGTTCTAGTGCTAGATCGGTACACGAAACCAGCTCTGCCCATGAAGTGTTCAGTGTCTAGCCAGACTCACAAAGAAGGCAGCTACTAACTCTGACAAAGAAAGGTGGGAAATATTTCTGAATTTCAGAAAGAAGAGGGGACATCCAGGCTAGCTCTTGACAGATGCACAGGAGTTTGCAGGTGCGTAAGTGGGAAGGAACATTCAAGGAGAGGGAACAGTATGTGCAAACAGGATGCATCAGGAATTTGTAATACCTGGGTGTGGCTGCAGTCTGGGACACATGGAGATTGGAAAAGTGAGCAGGTACCAGGTGGTGAGGGGCCCCATGTACAACCCTTTAGACCAATGTCATCCTCCGTGGTGTCCACCAAGACATCTTGGGAAGTCACTCAGTTTTGCCATGGAGTTGATTATGCCTGGGGTTCCAAGGAGCATCACTCCCTGATAAATAATTCAAAGCCTTGTCTTCAGAAATCCACATACATCTTCTTATTCGAGGAGCATTGATTTATGGACATTTAGCTTTTGAACACAAAAGGCTCTGATTCTGTTTTGTTTAAAAAAAGAAAAAGCAGAAGCGCTCAGGATTTACTACACTGATAGGCATGGACAGAGAACGAGACCCAGAGGCGCTACGGGCTATTTGGCATAAACGTGCAGGGAGGCTGATGCAGCCTAACTGTGGAGGAGCCATCCTGCCACCTGCCTCCCAGTCTCTCCATGCTGAGGGGCAGAAAGGGACAAGATGCTCTCTGTCCACCCCAGTGCTTCCCAGTGACAGCATGGCCACTTTGCATCACAGATGAGAAAGTCGTCTACAGCCATGCAGGAAATGCAAAATGGCAGAATCAAATGGCTCAGAGCTCTGCACCTCAGGCTAGTGAAGATTCCACTTCTTTGAGGCCTCACCAATTTCTTCAAATCCAAAGTATGTGTGGACCTCTAGGTGGAGGCATACAGCTGAACAAAGAGAACAGATCCTGGCAGGTGTGAGTTCAGCTTCTAAGGCCCGCCACTCACCAGCTGCCTGATCTGAAGCAAACTGCTTAATCTTTCTTTGCCTCAGTTTTCTCATCTCTAAAATGGGCATAACAATAAGTAGATGTCATAAGGACTAAAGAATGTTTGAATAGTGCTCCCTGTACACACATCTTTAGTTCAAAATTGTGCCAAAGGGACTTTATGTCTTTTGCCTTCTTTTATTGGGCTGTTCATTTCTTTTATATTGTGTGTGCACATCTACGGTGTAAAGTGGTGACCTAACTTAGTTGTGTGCAAACATCTTTATCATGTACAAAGTTATTTGGATATCTCTTCAATGCAGCATTTTTAAGATGAGTAAATCCAGTGTTGGTTAAGATTGAGGAAACAGGCTTTCTTGTTATGCAGTCAGTGAGACTATCATTTCCACCATATTTTGGTCAAAAATTACAAATGTATAATCAAATTTCAAACATAAATACCCTAAAATCTTACCATCCTGCTGTAGAACTCTATCTTACAGAAATAGTGGTAAAACCAAGTGAAGCACAAGGTGTAACATTGTTGGTAATGGTAAAAGGAAAATTGGAGATAATTTAAATGTCTATCCACATCTGAATGAATAAATTATAGTACATCCCTACAAATAAGATTCTACACAACCATTAAAAAAGTACCATATGTACAGATTTGGAAAGAAGTCTATAACATATTGTAAAGTGAAAAAGGAAGTTGCAGCGCAATATGTATAGTGTTAATACTTATTTTGGATTTTAAAAGCCATATTTAACAAAAATAGCTATTGATTTATTAAATACTTATTCTTTGCCCGACACTTATTTAAATATTTAACCCTTACAACAGCCGCATGAGATAAGTGCCATTATCCCATTTTGCAGATGAGCAAACTGAGGCACACAGAAGATACTTGTGGAGTTGGTTAAGTGGCAGTGAGGACTGGAGCGGGGCCATCTGTACCCTGAGCCTGCGCCTTCAACCACACTCCACCTCCACCTGTCAGAAGCACAGGAAAAGGTCTCCAACCGGGAGGGGGAGGAGATCCTTTCTCCGCCTACTTTATCCACTTTTGTATTGTTTGGATTTGTTACAATGAGCATGTAATTGAAAAATAAAATTTTTATAAAAGCACCCAACCATGTGGAATCCTTGCCTGGGATGAGAGCCAAGAGGGGGCGGAGGAAACCACAGATGCTGTTCTCAGCTGGGCTGAGCGCAAACCTGACTTTACTTGGATTCCCAGTACTCACCTTCCTCATCATCAGCAAGGAGGGGGAGGTGGGGAAAGCGCCAGTTTGGGCATAAGACAGTCTGAGTTCAACCCCACCTCCACCACCTACCGGTTGAGGGGACTGTGCCAAGTATCTTCACCTCTCTGAGCCTCAGCTTCTCAGCTGCAAAAGACTAATGCCACCATTCCAGGCTTGCTGGGAGGAGTAGAGAGAATGGCTGGCACACAGTAGGTGGTCAGGAAGAAGAGGGTGTTACAGATATTTGGTCCCATGCTCTCTGCAGCTGTGGCTCCTGGGGACCTGGCATCCATGAATTAAGACAAAGTCCTTTGGCTGACATCATCAAGGAAGGTTTTATTGTCACACAGTGTCCACATCCAACTCTTGGGTTCAAACTCAATTCAGAGAGAGAGGGTTTCTGCAATTGCATTATAAATTCAAAAGCCCAATAACTTCCAAAATCTCCCGCTAGTTTCAAGGACCCTCCCATTCCAAGGAACAAAAGGGACAGGAAGAGAGATTTCTGTTCCCACCTTCCCCAGTGATTCTAGTCTCAGCTCTTGGTGTTCCTAATCTGGCCCGATGTTTGGAAGAAATAATTTGCCTCGAGTTTTCCTCGCTGTGGGTCTAGGAACCACCAGGACAGTCTGATACAAAGGCAGAGCACAGAAGGAACAAAGCCACTTGGGTCCGGGTCCTGCCTTTGGAGACCCGGACTTGAGGGTGCATCAGCCAATGGGGGACGGAGAAGGGCTAGGAGACGGTTCAACTCCTTCAGGTGTTTTTAAAGTCACTTTGAAGTGACTTTAATATTAGCCCTCCCAATATTACCCAACATTACCTGCAGTGGAGACTGGAATAATCCACACCACCCCCAACTTTCAGCCACCAACTGGGTACCGACCCTAAAGCGAGAGCACGCTCCACTCTGAAGGTCCTTGGGAAGTCTGCGTGATGCTATGTCATCTCCCGAGCGGCTTCGTTTGGCGCTATTGTGCGTTCCTGCAGATTCCTAGTTTAATGACACCCTTTCTGAAGCAGCAGCGACGGGTGCCAAATGGCACTTGCATTTCCAGGAAAGCAGCCAAACTCATTAAGTTAATAAAGGAATTTAGCTGTATAGAGATGCCTCCTTCACATACATTCCCGAAAAGCCCTCACTCTCACAACTCATCAGCAGCCATTAAATCTCTGCCTCCACCTGCAGAGCTCGGGCCCCACCGAATCACACCGCGCCGGCCCCTCCACACGAGAGCTTGGGATGCCCGTCTCAGAGCCTGGGCAGCTGACTCCTCTGCCACGCCTGCCCCCAAAGCAGCTCCCCGAGACCCCTCTGTCCCTGCAGATCCTGCTCAGGGAGGGGACGGGCTCCCTCTACCTGCCTGGTTGTTATAGTTGGACTGTTTGGATTCACAGCACAGCCTGGGGGGGGGGGGGGTGGGCAGGAGGCAGTCGCCAGATGAACCATTGCAACAGCCACCTGTGCAGTCTCCCTGCCTCAGCCTTACCCCTCCCCAGCCCGCTGCGGCCAGGGTGGTCTTTCTAAACCGTGCATCCGATGGCGATGCCCCTCTGCCATGTTGCTTGGTCAGCTGCCCCTGCTCTGGGAGGCCGGTCCCCACTCCTCGTGTAGCCCCAGGCTTTCCCGGGCTCCCTCCTCAGTGTCCCCAACATCGTCACACACCCAGCCCCCAAAACACACCCTGCTCTCTCTCACTCTAGGCCTTCGGGTACCACTCTGTGACACTTTTCCACACCCCGTTGCTTCCTCTTTTCCTGAATGGCTGCCATTCCTCTTTCCAGACACCACGCAGAAATCCCTTCCTCCGGGAAGCCTTCCCTGGCCTCCCAAGTGTGCCTCCCCTAGGAGCTCCCCTACGAACTTCCATGGCAACAGGCGTGCCCAACAAGGCGCTTATCACACAGAGTGGCCGTGACCCACTTTATTCACGGTCTCTGCAGATGGAGCGTGAGAACAGGAACTGTGTCTCGCTCACCTCCACCGTCCCACACACCTGGCACATGGGGGGACTAAATAAACCAGGCCTGAGGAAGGGACAGCAGCGCCCTGCACGTTGTTTTCCTGCCTTTCCTGCCATCCTGTCTCCTCTGCGACATTTGGAGGAGCATCTTCCCTTTTTCTGGTCCCCAGACCTCTTTTCCCCACACTCGCTTACCACTTTCTTGCCTCCTTGCTTATATTCACTTGTCACACTGGAGCTTCAGATACTTTCATTTCTCCACTGCAGGGGAAGTTTTCACCTGGTCTAGCCACTTCCTTGGAGCAGCCCGTCCACCTCCTCTGCATTTCCTCTTCCCTCTCTCAACCCCTACACCTTTAAGGCCACCAGAGGGCCCCTGCAGGGGGACTGCTGCAGGACAGACTCATTTCCCTTAATAATCCCACACAGATCAACTGTTGAGTTCAGCAGGGCCTCTCAGGGAGGGTTTTATCTTTCCTACTGGACCAGCTCTTGGCGTAATAAATTGCTGAAGTTTATTACCCTCTGAATGTGTTTCACACATGCTTCTTCCAAGTGTCAAGGCACAGAAGGTAATTAGCATCCAGGAAGTTGTTGCTACATGTGGGCTGTGGTCTTGCACCAAGCCCCCTCCCCCGCTCTGGCAGGACTCAGGCTCCTCCTTCGTAAGAACCGACCGCAGGGGAGGGTTGATGCAGCGAAGGACCCAGATCACCCTATGGAAACAGTAAGGCATGGAGCAGCAGGGTACTGCTCTGGCGCTCCTAAGGCCAAGGGCTGGCTTGCAGGGACACTGAGGTCAAGGCAAGGGACCTCTCTGAGTAGAGCCAAGAGCAGAGGTTGGTCCAGGAGCCCCAGGACTGAGCCTTTCGCTGATCTAAGCAAGAAGGCTCTGATGGTGCAGGTCTAGCGAGGAAACCCGAAACCACTCCAGTAGTTCAAACACAGAGAGCGTAACAGGGAGGATGAACCACATTGAGGGTGGAAAGACCAAGAAGGCAGTCAGGGATGGAGCAGCAACCCAAAACGTGGCAACGGCAGGAGCCCAGTGTCCCCTCTGCCGCTGCAGGACACTGAGGATGATGGTATTACCCAAACCCGGGAGCCAGGGCCCTCCAGCTCGAGCTAGAGCCACGGCAGGGGCTGCTACCAACAAGTGAGACCGCAGAGGGGCCGGGGCTGTCCAGGAGGACCAGGAACAGCTGTGCAGATGCAGACGTGGCCAGAAAATGCCCTCCCCCGCCCAGAGCAGAGACAAAAGGGGAAATGTCCTGACTTCTCCCTCCCTCTCACACTCCAACCTCCTGCCAAACCTAGACAGGCAGCCAGGCAAGGGCACCTGGGAAACACAGCCTGTCATAGAAAGGCAGGGGATGGATCCAAAAGCAAGGAGCAATGACCAGGGACGAAGGGACAGACAGATGCCAGTAGTTCGTGTACCCCACTCTGTTCTCCTTCGTGTTTTTTTATAGCATTTTGTTCTGTCCCTTCTCGGCTCCTGTCCTCCCAGGCTGAAGACTCTGTCCCCACAAGGCAGCCTTCTATGTCCACCCTATGGGCTCAATTAATTTTGCAATTCTCCAAACACTTATCTTGCACCAAATACGTGCCAGGCGCTCTGCGGGGCAATGGGAGGGAGGGGACACTGAAGGATGTAAGACATAACTCTTGTTCTCGAGGAGTTTGCGGTGTGGGGGAGAGGGGAGATGGACACGTGCTCGTGCTCGCTCTCCAGCATGAGAAATGAATAATTCATGTGAGGCCAAAGGAGGAACCGTGCCTGGGGAAACGGGAGAAGCCTTCCTGGAAGAGGTGACATCTGAACCGGATCTTGGAGAAGGAGCTCATCACACAGGAAAAAGGCATCCCAGACAGAGGGGACAGTCTGCCCAAAGGCACCAAGTGGGTGACAGGATGCGGTGGCTCTTTGGGGACAAAAGAGAGAAGGCAAGGCTGGTTTGGAGGCACATGGGGAGAGGGATGGAGATACGGCCTGACCCGGGGACCAGGTTAAAGGACCTTGCGTGCCACACAGCAGAGGGGAGTCACCGAAGGGGTTTCTTGAGAGGTGTGACATGATTAGGTCTGTGTTCCAGAAAGGTCTCTCTGGCTGCCTACGTGGAGGATGGGTTGGAAGAGGCAGAACCAGAGGTGGGGAGGAGGGTTTGAGAGGTGATTATCACAGTAATCCAGGGAAGAAATGGCAATGCGCAGAGGGCATGCAGAGGAGGACCAGAGGCCAAAGGTGAGCTGTCTTGGGGACAGAGCCCTGTGGGGATGGTGAGGGATCCAGGTGCCTGACAGCTTCTGCTGTCTCAGTGTATTTCCAAGGTGGTGCAGAGATCAGGGCTGAGCCCAGAGTCCTGAGGACGGTGCCCCAGAGCTTAAGCACAGAGGAGGCTGGCCTTTTGATCCCCAGTGCCCTGCCCGGTGGTGCCTGGCCTTGGGGACTCTTTTTGCTGCAAATGCACACTGGGCACAGAGTTCAGAGTTCCCTACATCATACCAGAGCAAGGTTTGAGTTATTTTCCCCAAATCACTCCCTGTTTCCACCCCCTGGTTCATCTATATTGATGGCTCTCTTCGCCCACTGGGTTCCGAGCTGGGCAGCAGAAACCTGCTTTCCCCGGAGCCTGTCTGCCAAACTGCAGTCTCTGGTCTCTGACATTCACTCCCCTAACTCTACCTTTTGTTCCTGATTCTCACCTTTCCCTTTTCTGTCTTAACCTTGTATTCTATGAGAGTCTGAGATGGTGAAAAAAAAAAAAAACACAGAAGAACCAAGCACTGGTTCTTTTAGTCAATCCACGTGCAAGTAAACAAATAAAAAGAAGAGATAAATGTAAGTAGAGATCCTGCATCTCCTACTCCTCAGAGATTATTACCTGAGCCCTTCCAGGGGACTGAGCTGAGAGCCAGACCCACAGTCTTCATATCCTCTGCACAGTCCTGCACAATTAAAAATCGTGCATCTTTTATTGAGTGCTTATTTTGTGCCTAGAATTGTGCAGGATGCTGTGAACATCCAGGAATGGACAAGGCACACTCCCTGCCCATGAATTAATGTCTTGAGCCTGCGGTCCCCAGCCCTTGGACTGGCACCAGTACATGGCCTGTTAGGGACTAGGCCACAGAGTTCTACCTTCCTCCCACCACCCCCCACCCTCCGCCATCCATGGAAAAACTGTCTTCCATGAAACTTAGAAACCATTGGAGCACATAGCAGGAGGTGAGTGGCAGGTGGGGAAGCTTCGTCTGTATTTACAGCCGCTACCTGTGGCTCACATCACCTCCTGGGCTCTGCCTGCCCCCTCCCCCACCCCTAGAGAAACTGTCTTCCATGAAACCGGTCCCTGGTGCCAAAAAGGTTGGGGACCGGTGCCTTAAGCCTTTTACAATCTGGCCCCAGCCCACTGCTCCAGCACCATCTCTAGCTCCTTCCCACCGCACAGCCTTCACTGTAGTGACATGGAAGGGACTGGAATTGAGAACTTAAAAACTCCATAGACACAGATGAAGAATGAGGTATCGAACTCATTTGGTTCATTTGGTTTTGCGCAGAGAGAATCACTCTTCTGGACCTAACTCATCAGGCCTTGGTGGCCACCAAGGGCACAGTGAGACTGTCAAAGGTATACCTGATTCAGTAAATGTGTCTTAGGAGCAGGTTTTGTGCAGGCGTTGCAGCAAAGCACCAGGAAGCAGACAGGAAAGGAAAAGACCAATCCACTAAAGGAAGCCGGGTACTGCCAAGAACCCTTGACAGCCCCATGAAGCCAGCTCTTGCCCTACTATTCATTCATTCCTTTGTTCAACAAATACATATTGAGCTTCTACTATACACAACCAACACACTGTACTAGGTGCTGGGAGTGTGGTCGTGTATAGCATAGACATAATCCCTGCACTCAAAGAAGTTGGAGTCTACTGGACAGGAAGGCAAGAACACGTAAAAGATCAGCAGCATTTCCTGGCACGTGTTATCCCTGGAGCCATGGGCCTCCCTGGTCTGGGACAAGCTCTGCAGATCAATAGGCCTTGGTGTGATTGTTCCAGGCCACACCTCTTGAGAAAGAGGACCCACTCCATCTGCCCAAGATCTGCTGGGCAGCAGGGCCCTGTCGTCTGGTGTGATCAAACATGATCACAGTGGGCGTGTAGGAGATCCAGCCAGGAGAAGCATCCTATAGTGCCAATTGCACCTTGCCCAGCAATGGACTCACAAAAATGTTTTCCCCACTTGGTCCCGGAAACAGCCTTCCAGACTGGTTTTAATGCATTCTCTCACGGCTGAAATTCCCTGCACGGTCTTATTTCTGCTGAATTATCACCATCTACTGGCCTACATGAAATTTCAGCAAGAAAACAGAGCCCAGAGTAACGGGATTTAGTGACCAGTTGACATTGTGGATTTGCGGTTTTCTAGGGAGGCTTAGCAGGGCTGTCACAAGGGGCCTCATTAATTCTCCACACTAAGCCCCAGATGGCTGAGGATTTGGCCTGTTCTTAAAGGCTCCTAGAATGAAATTCCACACTTACCTCCCCTAACTCATTCCTGCACTTAGCATCTCTGGCTGGGCACAGGTCCTACCCCAGGGGTAATCCCAGTTCCTCCTGTTATAGTCAAAGCCCCTTTGATTTGATTGGCATCAGTGGGGTTGGATACACTCACAGGTCATCATTTGACTTCTGTATGTTCTAGCTCAAAATCCTCCAGGGAGAAGGATGGTCCACAATCCACTTAATGCAATGGCATAGATGTGCTCTGAAAGGCTCAGGCTTCCCCCAGTGCGGGGGCCAGAACAAGCTCCAGGTGCACGTCCCACACCCCAGCTGCCTTTCGAAGCAGCCTTGGGAGTGACAGGAGGACACACCTGTTAGGGGGGGAGACGCTGGCTGGTCACCCCGAGAGAACACCTTTCAGTACGTTGGACGTATTGTGACTATACCTGGGAGGAGGCTTTGGAGTCTCGCAGATCTGGTTCTCATCTGCAAAATAGGGACGATAATCTCAACCTTAGAAAAGTGTAGGGAAGATGAAGTGAGCTCGTTCTGCAAAGTGACTGGCATAAAATAGACCCCAGTAAAGAGATGTTGTCATCTGCCTCTCTTCCCACTCCCAGGCCTGTCGTCAAAAACCTCAATGCAACATTCTATGTAATCACAGCTCATTTTGTTCTGGAGGGACTTCGTGCACAAATTTACATACATGTAAAGATCTAAGATAAAATAAACATCTTATTAAGTTAGTATGTATGTCAAGCACAATTAAAATGATACTAGGGAGGAGACAAGATGAAGCCAGAAGTTAATGTAGTACACAAATTATGTGCTTTGAGATTGAACTTTGTTTGTATATATGTATTTTCCTTTTTTTTTTTTTTTTTTTGAGACATGATCTTATTCAGTTACCCAGGCTAAAGTGCAGTAGTGTCATCATAGCCCACCACAACCTCAAACTCCTTGGCAGAAGCCATCCTTCTGCCTCAGTCTCCCAAGTAGCTGGAACTACAGGCTGGTGCCACCACACCCTACTTTTTTTATTTTTTGTAGAGATGGGGTCTTGCTATGTTGCTCGGGCTGGTCTCACACTCCTAGCCTCAAATGATCCTCCTGCTTCAGCCTCCCAAAGTTCTAGGATTACAGGCATGAGCCACTGCATCTGGCCTGTATGTATATTTTTACGTGATGGGCCAAACTTTTGACTCAAAAGCTTTCTAGAAGACAAATCAAAGAGGCCATATGTCCGGTTGCTTAATACAGTGCTTGAAAGAGAAAAATAAGTGAGTTCCCAAAAAAAGCACACTTCTGAATGAAAATTTTTTAAATGTGTGAGCTCTTCAACCCAGAAATTCCTTTTCTAGGACTCTATCCCTTAGAGGTACTCACATGTGTGCAAAAAGACACGTGTGTACAAAGTGGGTTATCGCAGTGTGGCTGGTAACAGCAAAATACAAATGAAAGCAAGCTAGATTTCCATCCAACTGGATTAATTGAATAAATTATAGTACATCCAAACTATGAAATACTGCATAATTTTTAAAAGGGTGCTATACTTACCTGGCAGGGGAGATACCATGATCAAGAAGGTGGTCTTCCTAGGGCAAGCTTATCCATTGCACCGAATGTGTCGACCCCAGCAATTTCCCCAGAAAAAAGAAAAGGGGGTGATGTTTTACTTCATGAGTTAAATAAAACAAAGAAATGTTTTAAAAAGGGAAAAGAATGACATAGATCCATGTACTAATATGAAAGAATCTGCATATATTTTAAGAGAAAAAAATTAGATCCTATACATGTAGTACATAGAGATATAACTGCATTCATGTAAAATTGTGTTGTTGGTTTTTTTTTTTCATGTAACACTGAAACATTTATGTAACACTGATTATCCCTGGGAAGTAGATGCTATGGCAGTGAAAGTCAAAAGAACATTTTTTACTTTTTACTATATATATTTCTGTATTGTATTCTTGTAAGTAAACCTAACAATTAAAAACAAGGCAGGAATCTCATTTTAAAAGTTGCATGTAATTGGATAGAAGTATCAATGTTAAATTTCCTGAATTTGATCATTGTACTATGGTTGTGTAAGAAAACATCCTTATTCTTAGTAGATACTCGCCAAAAATCCTTAGAGGCAAAAAGTTACGATATCTGCAAGTATTCTGAAATAAGCAAAAATTAGCAAAAGTAAAAACACCTAAAAGATAAAATAAAACAATAGTAAATGTATAAGAAAGACTTAGGATGCGAGTATCATGATAGTAATAATTGGTGAATCCAGGTAAAGAATATATGGCAGTTCATTGTACAGCTCTTGCCATTTTTTCTGAAAGTTTGAGATGTTTTCAAAGTAAAAAGGGTCTCAAAAAGTTATGCCTGCCGTCTTCCTTTTAGAGCACCCTGCCCTCAAGCACAGCAGGAAAATCCCATTGGTGGATGTTGTAGGTCTGTAAGGCAGGAACCAACCATTGCTCTTGATTGAGACTTAAATGCAGTTCAGAAAGTCAAATGAGAGGACTCAGAGGGAGAGGGTGTGTCCTACTGCAAGTGATGTAAATTGGCCTGTCCTTTTGTTAGGGCCTAGGGCCCATAGATACCCAATAACCAGCCATTAGCTTCTGTATTATGCTTGCTTGCTTGCTTAGGAGAGTGGGAAATTTTCAGTTGACCCTTATGTGACTCCACACCCGCCATCCTGACTCTGCTAGTGTGATTAAGATTAGAAACTAAGGAGAAGGGTGGTGGTGCATGGCACAACTGCCCACAAAATATAGCCTCTAGGACAGGATCGAAGCGTCCTGGACCCTGGAGGCACCTGACATGCTTCATGTACCCAGTGAAATGCTTTCTGGCTTAGATCACAGGATGCAGGATGTACTCCAAGATCTATGTTCTCTGTAAATTAGGATACTTCAGAGGCATCCTCTTGGCTAAATCTTAGCTGTAGCAGGTGACTCCTACAAAACCCATCTCAAGGCTCCAACCCCCCCATTGTGCTAAGACAAGATCGCAAGATTAATGCTTTCTCTCGCTTCTGTAAAAGTGCTTACTAATCAGTTTTAGAGTGTGTTTTTTGCCTTTAAAAGGGGGCTGCTTTCCCTTTCTCATCACTACTTTCTGTGCCTGCCACTCTGCAGGACAGGAGTAGTCCTGGCCAGTAAATAAAGACTCACAATTTGGCCCAATTCAGTTTCTAAGGTGGTCTTTTCTCGCACTTCGGACTATAACATTTTAGGTGTCGTTTGTTCTTGGAAGATGGTGATGTGGGTGTCTGTATGCATTGTTGTCCAAGTCCATAGGAGATTAAAAGCAAACTGTGTCACGCGTGAAGCTCTGACTGGAGCGGGGAGGGGGAGCATGGGCAATATACATAACCTTAACATTTGTACCCCCATAATGTGCTATAATTAAAAATAAATAAATAAATAAAAATAAAAGCAGTCCATGGTAGGGGGACACAGAGTTCAGATATCTCCTGCACTTCACCCTGGAGGAAGAATGAGAAGGAGAAGGAAGAGCAGGCACAGGGGGAGGAGGGCGACTGGTTGCACTAGATGATATTTTTTAACAAAAGATTTTGACTATTGGTGTTCTGTGCACAGTTTTATCTAACCCTAAAATACACCGACTTTGGGGGAAATGAGTTATCAAACGACGGAGATTACCCTGCTGGGTCTTTACTAGTTCTGACCACACATCTGAAGGGATAGATATTTCTACATCAAGCATCCTGGGAGGAGGTTAATCCGGATGTTATCCAGATTTGGATTTGAGTCACAATAATTTGAATATACGCAGAAAGCATCACTTTACTCTGGTGGATTATCCTCATAGGTTAATTTTTAATTGAAACTAGCATGACTTGAATAAGAGTGGGTTTTAATGGGCCCCAGTGACAGGGAACAAAGACCCAAAGCACCAGAAACAGGGATAACTAAAAATCCGGACTCAGAGGGACAGCTCCAGCTGGGTCGCGGTTCAACAAACTATTGAGGCTTGAGTGCCATCTAGTGGCCAGAGTTTAGAAGGCTAAAAAGGAAAGCGTTCAAAAGCCATTCAAGGTCTGCAGCGTTCACTATTGCGGGCCTATTGCGGGCCAGGCACCGATTTAGGCATAACGGATCAACAGCGAACAAAACAGGCTAAGTCCTGTTGCAGGGAGCTGACTTTCTGTTGCCAGGTGGAGGTGACAGAAAGTAAATAAACAAGTCTGCATTGTCAGGTGACAAGTGTCCTGCAGGAAAATAAAGCAGGAGTCGAGGTATTGCTTTGTAGAAGGTTGGGTGGCAAACCTCTGGCTATATGGGGAAAATCATTCCAAAAGGATGGAAAGGCCAGTGCAAAGGCCCTGAGGTGAGCTTATTCTTGTAGAGTTCAAGGAATAGGAAGGAGACCAGGAGGACCCAGAGCAGAATGTGGCAGGGGGACTAGGGAGGAGGTGATGCCAGAGAGATGCCAGGGGACGGATCCTGAAGGGCCTCTTGAGCCATTGGAAGGACTGAAGTTTTTACTCGGAGAGAGATAGGGAGGATTGGAAGGTTCTGGAGAAGTGACCTGACCTAATTTACATGTAGATGGATTATTCAGGCTGCTAGACTGAGAATAGAGGGTAAAGGGGCAACGTCAGGGGAAGTCAGGAGGTTTCCACAGCGATCCCGGTGACAGTGGGTGGTGGGCTGACACAGACAAGGGTCAACATCAGCAGGCCGTGGTGAGAAGGGTCAGGTTCCCGACCCATCTAAAAGACAGCGGGGGCCGGACTTGCTGAGAGATTGAGCGTGAGGTTTGGGAGAAGGAGACACAGATGACCCGATGTTTTGGACCCAGCTTTCATTTGCTGCAATGAAGAGTCTGTGAGCAGGGCAGGCTGGAGGGGAGGAAGGCAGGTGAGGTTCACTGGGAGACGGGGCCACATGCCCAAGGGGACGGGTTGGGTAAGGGTCTGGAGATCAGAGATACACATGTCAGCCCACGCAGGGCATCCAAAGTCACAGACTGGAGGAGGGAGGGAGTGTAGCCAGAGGAGAGAAGGGATCTGGGAACAAAGCCGGCCACAGCCCCTCCAGCGCAGGAAGTGCAATCAAATCCCACCTCCAGCTCTCCCTCTGTCCTCAGGGAAATTCAGGCTGAAACAACAGGAAGGCTTCTTTCCCTGTAGGAGACTGGCATCAGAGATTGTGCCTCCTCCATGTTGGCCAGAGGGGGGCAGTGTCCCAAAAGGTTTGTGTGCACACGTGCGTGCTTGTGTGTGCAAGAACATACAAAGTACTGGGAACACCCATAACCTATCTGGAGGGCCTGGGACTGGGAAGGTCGAGGAGCAATGTCTGTATTGCTTGGAGTTTTAACAATGAAACTGTATCTACATATGCTTGCAAGATTAAAATTAACAGTAATATTTAAATTACTCCTTCATTAATTATTTTACCTGAATAGTCATGTTGTGCAAAGCACCGAGCTACTTTTCTAGATGCCAGAAAGGCAAGACACAGCTACCTGCCTCCAAGGAACCCACGATGCTAAAAGAAGGAAAAGGTAACTGACGTGTATGGACCCTCTGCTATGTACGTCTAGGTCCCATACGGGGCACATTCATATTTGTCCATTTAACCCTCACAAGGACTTTGGGACTTGGCTGTCCTTTCCTCACCGTAAAGACAAAATACAGAGAGGCAGGTTTTGTCCAAGGTCACAGTCAACAAGTGGCAGAGCCAGCACCAGAACCCAGACCCTCCAGTTACCAAGCCCTCGGGCTTGCACTGAGCTACCCGGCCTCCAGGGACAGATGACTGAACTTGCAAGGCATCTAGGAATGTGTGGTGGGAGGGGTCGTGTGGGTTGGCTCTAAAAGAATGAGTAAGATTTTGGCAGCCAAAATTGAAAAAAAAAAAAAGGAGGTAAGGATAATTCAACTTGTGTTAAGCACCTACCTAGCGCTCTAGCAGTTGTGCCTATTGCATTTGAGTGCATTATTTGGTTTTATATCCTATGAAGTAGCTATTATTACCCATTTTACAGATGTAGATACTGAGATCTAGCAAGTTAAATGACTTGTCCAAGATTGTAAAACTGCTAAAGGCAGAACTGCACCATCTGACACCAAAGCCCATGTTCCTTCCCTCCAAATCCTACTGACCTAAAACTAAATAGAGTGGACTGGAAGGGGAAGGATCTTTGGCCGCTGACCTGCTACAGGATCCAAGCAGGCTCCCCTTGCTTCTCTGGGCCTCCACACGCCCTTTCACTGGCCTTCCTTCTTGACGTGCCCGAAATTAACAGCTTAGTCCAGGAGTCCCAGGCTTCGTATCAGACAACTCAGAGGCACACAAGCTCACATGTTCATGCCCGCAGGCCAGAAACACCCAAGTGAACTGTGGGCTGGTGATTGGGCAGCTAACGATTCTGCTTGGCTGGGGTGGTGGCCGGGGACGTGCACAGAGGAAGCATATTTTCTGCTACTGTTCTGCTTCCTTGGCTTCCCTCCGCCTGGCCTTGGCCTCCAGACCCAGAGTCTCACATACTCGAAATTCCAGGAACCACAGAGACCATTCTCCTAAGTGAAGTATCTCAAGAATGGAAAAACAAACACCACGTGTGCTCACTATTACATTGGAACCAACCAATGGGCACACGAGTGCACACGGGGAAGTAAATCTCAGTGGAGAGCAACCGGAGGAGAGGGGGCAGGAGGAGAAGGAAATAAACCAACCTAGTCAGTACTATGAACGCTGTTTGGGTGATGGGCACACCTACAGCCAGGACTCAAGCATTATAATAATGATCCAGGTAACCTAAACCTTAATAGTTTGAAATTAAAAGAAGAATTCTAGGAGCCCCCTTGTGATATAATAAAACATAAGTATTTGGTCTTTGTCCCCAGTTCCTGGCACCTAACTCCTAAAACCCCTGGAATCTGCAGAGTGATGAGTGTCCTCTGTCTGCTACTGAGATGTCTGGTGGCTGGAGACCCCCAGATGCCTTCGGGATGTGGCTGGTCATCAGAAAGTCCAAGGCAGGAGGAGAGGTTGGAACTTTCAGCCCCACCTCCCAACTTCCATGGAGGCGAGAGGGGCTGTTGGTTGAGCTGATCACCCATGGCCAGTGATTTAATCAGCTGTGCCTATAAAATGAAACCTCCTTGAGAGCTCCTAAGGTTTGGTTTGTTTGGGGTTTGGAGAGCTTCCTGGTAGGGAACATGGAGGTTCGGGGAGGGTGGTTGCTGTGCCCAGAGGGGGCAGGGAAGCTCTGTCCCCCATCCAGCCTTGCCCTGGGCAGCTCTTCCCTTTGGCTGTTCCTGAGTTGTGTCCTTTATCATAAATGCTTTCCTGAGTCCTGTGAGTTGTTCTAGCAAATTATCAAATCTGAGGGGGGCTGTAGGAACCCCTGAATCGGTCACCAAGTTATTTGGTGCTAGTGATCTGGGAACCCCATTTGCAACTCTCATGTGAAGTGAGGGCAGTTTTGCGAGACTGAGCCCATAAACCTGTGCGGTCTGATGCCACCTCCAGGCAGTTAGTGTCAGAATTGAATTGAACTGTAGCACATCCAGTTGGTATCCCAAGAGTTGGCATCAGAACCGGTTGGTGTCAGGAGGGGGAAGAAAGCCCCCACCCCCCTCCCCCAGGACATTCCTCCCACCACACGGGGTCTCAGGGTCTTTCATGGAGTACTCAGATCCCTCTGGTCATCCCAGATTTTAGTGCCAGGCTTTCTTCTTCTGGTAAGTCTGATGTTAGAATGTCCTACAATGGATTTATCGGCCATTTAAAAAACACTAACATTTATCTAATATATTTAATAATTATGAAGAGCTTTTATTGAATTTGAGCCTCTTGGCAAACCTATGATGCCCCATTTAATAGATAAGCAAACTGAGGCTCAGAGAAGTGAATCGGCCACATAATGAGTAAGTGGCCACACAGCCATGGAGCAGAGTAGTAGCCCCTCCTCCCATAGATATGGAAAGGTAAAATTGAGAGTGGGGAATATGTAGCGGGGAATATGTAGCAGGGAATGGCCTGGCAGGGGTGGAGGGCAGCAAAAGTATTTTCTGTCTCTTTGAAACTTCCCCCACTTTTTCTGAAAACTGAAACCTGCCTCCATGCCTCAGGCCAGTGGTAGACAGGGGCAGGGAGAAGACCATTTGTTCCTATCCCAGGTGTCACCAGCCCCCCAGCTGGGCAGCTGGCAGACTTCACAGGCTTTGTCTTTGGCAGAGATGAGAAGGTTACCATAGTTAACCACATTAACCTAGAGTTAAGGGGCTCTGCCTTTAAAAGCTCTGTATTTCTGCCTGTGTGCAGGAAAAATTGGATTCGGAGACGATAGTCTATCTTTTCCCTCCTTTACTGGAAAAGTAATAAATCTTTTTCCTTCTCAAACTAATTGTCCTCGTTCTTCTGATTCAGCCTCCTGGGAAAGTGCTGAGCTTTTGGTAACAGCCATGGGGCTGCAGCCTGGGCTCTGGCAGCCCAGGTCAAACCAAGGTCATCTCCAGATACTCCTGGTGCTATTTATTACACAACAGCAAGTCAGTTGGGTAATGTCACTCCTCAGCCTGATGACCTCGGCCTCTGCTGATTGTACAAAAGAGGAAGAAGGTGTGGGCCCAGCTCCCTGAGGCCTGGCTTTGCAGGGATGAGGTGGGGCTGTTCTGCTTTCCGGCGGAAATGTTTCCTAGCTGAGTGTCTGCCTGCTCACAAAGCACACAGACCCCTGTTCCTGGGACAAACAGTTTAGTGACCCTCGGAGCATGGCAGGGTAAGCTTTGGGGCTCAGGAAGCCCCCAAAACCATGAAAGGCTGGGAACGGTGCTCCCTGGCCCAGGTCTAATGTTTCCCCCTGGCAGACACAGGGACCCCACCCATCCTGAGCTCCTGGGCCTGGGCCCCACACCTGAGTGCCAGGAAAGTCTGCGCCCTGGGTCTGTGGGGAGGCTCTGGGTGCTGGGCTGGCGGAGGCCTGTGTGAACATGCATGCACTGTGTGTGGTATGGTCTGCACCCGCTGTAGCAACAGCCTGTCTGGCCCTGAGCCCCTCGCCACGCCTCCTCTGGCCACACCTGCCATGAGTTTCCTCTTGGTGACGTTTTCTTCCTGCTCTGGCTGGCTAGGGCTGTGGTCACAGGCTGGTGTCTCAGGGCCAGGAGAGATCTGAAGAGACCGGGGACCCTGGAAGACCACCCCTGCCTTGCCTCTCCCTTAGCTCACCTCCCTGCCAGCCTTGCAGCTCAAAGATTAATCCCAGGAGTCCAGAGCACAGGAGAGGGAAGAATCTGAGGAACAGAGAACCGTGAGTGTCACCCACATCCAATCACCCACCATCCTCTTCCCACTCCCAGGCCCTGGGCCCCACCCCAGCACCCCCATATAACCTGACTTCTTCCAGTGTCTCCCAGTCCCCTCCAGGCCCCTCCCTCCCAAGACTTTTCCTACCACTCCCTTCCCCGACCGCCAACACCATCTATTGGCAGATGCCCTGGGGTTTCCAAAACTGGGTTCTAAATCCTGAATAGGAGTTTACCAAGTCAAGAAGAGTGATCCTAGTGGGAGTCCCACAGTGGCAGATGGTAGGGGCCAAGGCAAAGGAGACCACTGTTCTCTGCCTGCCTGATGCCCCTCACCACCCATCCACCTCCCCTGTCCCCTGAACACCCCCAGCCCCCCACTCTAGGACAGAGATGGCCAGCAGAGCCCAGTTGGGCTATTACCTGAAGCTACTGAAGAAGGAGGAGCTGAAGGAGTTCCAGCTTCGGCTGCACAATGAAGCACCCTTCCCGGGTTCTTCCGGTGCTATGGCAGTTCCACCAGAGGAGATGAGTGGCATGGAGGTGGCCTCATGTCTAGTGGCTCGGTATGGGGAGCAGCGAGCCTGGGACCTTGCCCACCACACCTGGAGGCAGATGGGCCTGAGCTTGCCCTGGGCACAGGACCAGGAAGAGGAGGCCTCCTTGTCAGGTGAGAGGATAAAGGGCCCCCCTGTCTGCTGTAGTCTCCTGGCCCCAGCCACTCCCCCCGGGGACACCACCACCACCACTGAACCCTCTCTGCCAGGTGAAGCTCTGGGCAGTGACTTGGGACCACCCTGTCTAAGGGGGCATCCAGGACCCAGACTAGGCTGGAGCTGGGGCACCCTTGCTGGGCCCCACAGCCCCACCCCTTCTTCTGTTCATGTGCATTCCCAGGCCCCCTTGTGGTCCTCACAGTGCCTGGGAGGGGGATGCTGGGAAAGGTGGGCGTGGGCTTCGGGCCCTGCTCCCAGGGGAGAGGACTTGCCTGGCATTGTAGTTACACAGACTTGGGAATCAGGCAGAGGCAGGTTCCAGCCCTGGCACTACCATCCTGAGCAAATCACTTTATTGCTCTCTGCCTCTATTTCTCCATCTACAGTGTGGGAGAGTAAGAGCCCACCTCCTTGGGCTGTGTGAGGGTTAAAAGAGCTAACCCCTGTTAAACATTCAGCACAGAGTCTGATATGTAGGAAGTGCTCAGTAATTGAGAGCTCTTGTTGCTATTGTTGCTGCTGTTGTCATTAGTACTGTTAGCATCCCTGGGATGCAGAGGCTCTGAGTCCCACATGGGAAAAGGGGAGTGACTTACACAGGGAGTAGACTTAGAACCAGGACAGATATGCAAATTTCCTGGATCCCAGACCAGTATCTTTAGCCCAGCAGTGTCTATCAGAGCATCACTCTTCAGAGGAGCCCATGGAGGAGACTGCAGAGGGCAGCAGTGGGTTCACTGGTTTCTCCTGATCTCTCTTGGTTGAGACAGAAGACCTGCTTAATACAAAGAACGCTGGCCTCCGTCTCCTGGCTCCTGCCCCTGCCCCTCTGACACTCCCCAACCTTTCTGTCTCCTTCCTGCAGATGACTTCTCCCCATTCCTCTCCTCCCCAGTTACACCCAACCTGGAGTCCTCCAGCCAGCACGCCTTGTCCTCATTGTCTATCTTCCGTGGCCCTGTGTCCCAAAGGAACCCCTGGGTCTTAGAAAAAAGAATAATTTCAAGATTGCTTCCTCCAACATCTGGACACCAATGGAAAGGTGAGGCTTGCTGAGCGGGGATGAGGGCCTGGGCTAGGGCTGTGAGTCAGCCAGTGGGTCTACACCTGGGTGAGCGTGTACCTGCATGGAGACCTGGAATGGGGGACAGCAGGGAAGTGTGGAGGAGCCAGTATGAGGTGGTGAGAGCAGCAGGCCTCAAAATATCTTTCAGGGCCCTGCCAGTGCTGAGATTATATCCCTCCCATTTGACAGATGGGGAAACTGAGACCCATGTAGGTCAGGTCGTGGGTCTCACCCAACTGAGTACCATGTGTGTCATGGTCCCTGCCTCAGCAGAGTTCAGCTTGCAACCTTGGTGGGCTCTGAAGATCCTTGGTGTCAGGGTTGTCTAGATGTTCAAGAGGATTCTGTTCTCCAGATGGGCCCCAAGAGGGGGCCAGGCTCATTTCTCAGCCCAACCCAGTTCCCTCACCAGACTTCCCTTATTTTGGTCTCTGCCACCCTGAATCACACAGGCTGAACACCTCAGCTACATCCTGTCTCTTCTTGTTTTCATGACAGCATCAAAGTGGTCACCTCTTCCCACAGCAGAAGGGCCAGAGAGATCAGCTCATTTGTCCAAGTTCACACAGCATTTAGTGGCAGAACAAGGGCTAGAACCTAGAACAATCCATTCCTGGTGGAGCGATTTTTCTCCTCACCCTGCTACTGCTTTGTGACAATCCCCACCTGGCCGCGTTTTCTTTCCCTTGCTTCTGTGCCATTCTCACCTCTCCCACCCCAAGCCCATGTTCCTCCCACTGCATGGCAAGAACACACCAATGTCGGCAGCCAGTGCAGGGAGTGGCTTGGAGTAGGTGCCTAAACACATTTGTTGAATGAATGAACAAGTCTATTCTGTACCTTTATGTTCCAACCCTCCCTCCCTTAGGAATGAAAGAAAGATACCAGAATAAGAAGGGAGAGAACGCCTGTTCCATACATTCCTGGGAAAATGAGGATTTGTACCAACAATTCACACAGCTGACACTTCTAGAAAGACTTCACCCCAGAAGTCATGAGTCCCTGGTCAGGGAAATCTGGCACTATGACAAGGTGGAAAATAAAGGACGTTTGATTGAGATCGGAGACTTATTTGGCCCAGGCCTGGGAACCCAAGAAGAACGTCTCGTAGTCATACTGCATGGTGCTGCTGGAATTGGGAAGTCAACACTGGCCAGGCAGGTGAGGAGGGCCTGGGAGGAAGGCCAGCTGTACAGAGACTGCTTCCAGCACGTCTTCTACTTCAGCTGCAGGGAGCTGGCCCAGGCCAAAATGCTGAGTCTTGCTGAGCTCATCACAACGGGCTCGGAGGTCTCTCTGGCTCCCCTTGGAGAGATCCTGTCATGTCCAGAGGGTCTGCTCTTCATCCTCGATGGTGTGGATGAGCCAAGATGGGTCTTAGAGGAGCAGAGTGCTGAGTTCTGTCTGCATTGGAGCCAGCAGCAGCCGGTGCACGCGCTGCTGGGCAGTTTACTGGGGAAAACCATACTTCCCGAGGCTTCCTTGCTGATCACCACTCGGACCACAGCTCTGCAGAAGCTCATTCCTTCTCTGGAGCAGCCACGGTGGGTGGAGGTCCTGGGGTTCTCTGACTCCGGCAGAAAGGAGTATTTCTACAACTATTTCACAGATGAAAGCCAAGCAATTAGAGCCTTTGACTTGGTTGAGTCAAACCGAGCAGTCTGGACTCTGTGTCTTGTGCCCTTTGTGTCCTGGCTGGTCTGCTCTTGCCTGAAGGAGCAGATGGAGCAGGGGAAAAAACTCACACTCACCTCCCAGACGGCCATGGGCCTCTGTCTACGACACCTCTCCCTGGCTCTCCCAGCTCAGCCCCTGGGGCCCCAGTTGAGGGGCGTCTGTCTCCTGGCTGCTGAGGGCGTTTGGCAAGGAAAGAGGCTTTTCAGCCCAGATGACCTCAGGAAGCACAGGTTACGTGAAGACATCATCTCCACTTTCTCGAAGATGGGTGTTCTTCAAAAACACCACACCTATCCGAGCTACAGCTTCACCCACCTGTGCTTCCAGGAGTTCTTTGCAGCAATCTCCTGTGCCTTGGGGGATATGGAGGAGAGAGGTGAACATCCTAACCGCATTGGAACTGTGGAAAAGTTAAAAGAAGCATACAAAAGCCATGACGTGTTTGGGGCACCAACCACGCGTTTCCTATTTGGCCTTCTAAGTAAGCAGGCGCAGAGAGAGATGGAGAACATCTTCAACCGCCGGCCGAGCCTGGAGAGGAGGCAGGAGCTGCTGCAGTGGGCCAAGGAGGAGGCCCAGGGCTTGCAGGCCCCGCTGCAGCCACGCTCTCTGGAGGTGCTCCACTGTTTGTACGAGACTCAGGATGAGGAGTTCCTGACACAGGTGATGGCCCATTTCCAGGGAACAAGCGTGTGTGTCCACACGGACGTGGAGCTCCTGGTGGTCACTTTCTGCATTAAATTCTGCCACCATGTGAAGAGGCTTCAACTGAATGCGGGTGGACAGCACAGATCCACACGGAGGCCCCCCGGGGTTGTCCTGTGAGTACCCGACCCCTCCTCTCTCCAGCCCCTCTATCCGTCCCATGGGCCCGAATGTCCTGAGCACCGAAGGCACTGTCACTGGGCCTGGTCACCAGTGACTCCTAACTGCACGGTGTGACCACTGTTCTCTGTCCATGGTGGGACGAGTCCTGCTTGCTTCCAGAGAGGCCTGGTGGGGCCCTGCCTTGAGCTGCGGCCCTTCTCCTACCCCTAGGACAGCCACTCGCCTTCTCTCTGGATGCACTCTCCCTTCACACTGACCTTAGATGTCCCCACACTCCCCAAGGATCCCACAGCCCACCTGGCCCTGCTCCTCGCTCCACGTGCTCTCTCTCTGAGAAATGGCTCACTCGGCTGCTCCAGGAACCCCCTCAGTGACATGGACATTGGCCCTGAGATCTTCCCCCACCACCTCAGACTGCATGTCTGAAAAGAAGTCCCCTATTTGTCCCTGAAAAACTGCCACGACTGCCCCAGGCAGTCAATCTGAAACCCACCCTCTGAGCACCCGACAGCATTTTTCACTAATCATCCTCCAGCCCGGCAATGCTGAGAACCTCCTCACCCAGGTTTCTGCCTCTGGTGTGTATTGACCGTAGTATTGGTATGTGTCTATCCCCCCTTTAGATGGCTCATTCCATAAACATTTATTGAGCATTAATTTTATGCCAGGCCCTACACATAACAGATTAAAATGCACAATCCCTGCCCTAAGGAGCTCAAAACCTGGGAGAGAAGACAGACATTCATCCAGTAATGATAGTAGAGTGTGATGCCTTATTATAGGTATGAATACATTATTATATGTATTAAAGATATGGTCACGGTACTATGGTGGCCGATGGAAGGGAGTGACCACTTCCCTAAGGGACCAGGAAAGGAAAAATTCCCAGAGGAAGAAATGTTTGATTTGGGTCTTTTATTTTTAGATTTTTAAACTTTTTGTTACAATAAAACTTGTGTTCATTGTAGAAAATAAGGACAGATAACTAAGGAAAAAGATGGAAATTAATATCAACTAGAATTCCATCAGAGAAGACTATCATTCAGAACTGATGATCAACTCTAAGAACACTATCCCTTTTTTCTATGCACATTTTGTGGCAAAATTGAACCACACAATATGTTTTATTTCACAACAGCTTTATTTTCTTGATGTATCAAGGTTACCTTCCTGCCTTAAGTAGTCTGATGCGACACCATTTTGAATGATCACATGGTTTTCCAGAGGGAAAGTGCCATGGCGATTTGGTCATTTCAGTATTCTTGCCCATTTTAGGTTGTTTCTAGTTGTTCATGGTTATAAATGTGAAGTGGGGCTGGGTACAGTGGCGCATGCCTGTATCCCAGCACTTTGGAGGCCAAGGCAGGAGGATCACTTGAGGTCAGGAGTTCTAGACCAGCCTGAGCAAGAGTGAGACCCCACCTCTACCAAAAAAAAAAAAAAATAGAAAAATTAGCCAGACGTTGGCATGCACCTGTAGTCCCTGCTACCTGGGAGGCTGAGGCAGGAGGATCTCTTGAGCTTAGCAGTTTGAGGCTCCATTGAGCTCTGATGACCCCACTGCACTCTAGCTGGGGCAGCAGAGCCCAGTATTATAAGAAAAAATAAAATAAAATAGTGAAGTAGGCCATGAAGAACCCAGATACAGGTGTTGCAAGTGGCAGTGGCCTGATGTGGGTGTGAGGCACCGGGACCGCCAGGCCAGACCAAGAGAGCTTGGGACGGACGGCCGCCAGTGGAGCCTGCAGGGATCCCATGGGACAGTTAGAGGCTGCAGCTGCAAGTGGGAAGGGGGTTTTCAAGGCACGGAGTCAGCTCGGCAAGGCAGAGAGAAGAGTGAGGGGCTCCTGTACACAAACAGTCCAGGAAGAAACGAGGAAGACTGGCCGAAGGTGGTGGGAAGGGAGACAAGGACAAGGAGAGACATGAAGGGAATGAGGATGGAGGGTGGAGGCTGCAGGTACTTGGCTTGGAATGAAGCATCATGGATTTGAAATAATTAGTTTTTGATGTTTTCTTTCAGTCACTTTTATTAAAGATGGAAAAGGCTGACTGAAAAAAACTAAAATGTATTCTTCAAGTTTCACAAAACTAAATAAATGTAAAGGAGAATCAAATAATTGACTTTTCAATGATGGATTTTTTAATATATTTGTAGCATTTATACTTCAGAAGTTGTTGAAACTGAAAACCTTGAGGAATCTCTGGACTATCTTTTAATCTGCACGAAACCCTCTGCGGTGGGACTGTGGTTGTTCTCTTTTGGTCACGAAGGAGACTGAGTGGGGCTCAGGGTAGTGGAGATGAAGTGCAGGTGGCTGGCTCCCCGGCCTCTGCTCCTAGCCTCCACACGGCTCTGCAGACTTAGGGGGAAGATGAACTAAAATTGGGGGCATATTGGGACGTATTAGGTTAAAAACTTGGTGGAGCGGTCTGGCCAGAAAATAGAAACATCTGCCTACAGCCAGACCACCCTGAAAGCATCTGATTTTGTCTGATCTCGGAAGTTAAGCAGAGTTGGGCCCGGTTAGTACTTGGATGGGAGAAAATAGAAATATTAGTCTGACACTTGGAATAGAGCATAAGAAGGTGAAGCCCTGGGAAATAGATGAGGTCACTAAAGCAGTGCGTGAAAATGGAGAAATTAAATGGGTGGAAACTATACTAGACAGAGTCTATTCTACACTCTCAGACCAAGTCCATCATGCTCTCCCCACCAGGCTTCGAATATTCTCCCCTAGGATGTTCCCTTAGCCACCCCTCTCCTGCAGACCCTCTCTATGGTCTTGCTATCTGTGGAAGGGGACAGGGTCCCATGAAAGCCAACCTAGACGGCAGCATATATATGATCCACACACAACCTTGCAGCATAAAGTCACCCTCAAACCACCTCTTCCAGCCTCTGTGCCCACCTCCCATCTGCTCCTCTCCTTGTTGGGCACTGGGATTACAGAACGTCTGTGCCAAAGGAAGACAGGTGTGTCTGCATCAAAGAGAGGAAGGCTGTCCAGATCACCAAGCTCCTGCTCTGTGCCAGGCCCCATGCTGTGCACTGCAGATAAAAGGGATGACAAGTATCTGCCCCTGCCTTCAAGAAACTGCCAGACTAAGGCAGAAACAGACACACAAAATGAATGCTTCAGCATGGTATGGTAAGGGCTGTGGAATGAGGAGCCACACAGAGCAGGAGCTCCTAGCCCAGGGTGGCAGGGGCAGAGGGCCTGGCGGGAGCCTGGCCAGTCCCAGGGATGGCACTGCCCACTGTGGCCTGGTGCTCAGGGGGACAGAAACCCCACTGTGTAGTGCAGGGCTGTGCACATCAGACCCCACAAACACCGATCACATCTCTCCCGTCCCTCTCTCCCTCCCTCAGCTTCACACGGGCCCCCATCACAGATGCCAGTTGGCTGGTTCTCTTCTCCGTTCTTGAGGTCTCTGGAAGCCTGAAGGAGCTGGACCTAAGTGGAAACTCACTGAGCCGATCGGCAGTACGCAGTCTTTGTGAGACCCTGAGTCATCCTCGCTGTCACCTGGAGACCCTGCGGTGAGTCTGGCCTGAGTTCTGCTCTGGAGCAAGGATGGGCAGAAGATCCAAGGCAGAAGCTGAGTCTAGGATGAGGGATTGGTCTTTGTATTCATCAAATATTCGTTGCGTCGCTCTCTGCCTATGCCCTGTGCCAGGTGCCAGGGCTACTGCGGTAAACAAATAGGGACAGGATTTTGTTTTCTACAGAGTTTGCAAGAGACTGGCATTAATCCAGGAACCATACTAACAAATAATATAATAAATTTATAATAACAAGGAAGTATACTAACAAATTTATAATATAAGTTTTCTCCACTAGAGCCCAAATAAGGGCTCCAATGGAAAAAATGTCCTTGAGGAAGTGAAGCTTAAAAGAGATCTGAAGAATACAGAGGATTTAACTAAGGGCAGCAGGAGGGAGAAAGTTTTAGGCAGAGGAAATGGCAGGTACAAATGTACCAAGGCCCTGTGGCAGGAGGGAGGACG
This sequence comes from Mirza zaza, assembly GCA_008750895.1. Taxonomy (NCBI): domain Eukaryota; kingdom Metazoa; phylum Chordata; class Mammalia; order Primates; family Cheirogaleidae; genus Mirza; species Mirza zaza. Next base: position 50,543 of record VSMD01051154.1, read on the forward strand.
AGGCAGCCCAGGAAGGGAAGCAGGCCTGTGTGTCTGGAGGGCAGAGAGCAAAGGGTGAGGTGAGGCTACAGAGATCAGCAGGAACCAGACCAGGCAGGGCCAGTGGGCCTTGTTGGGATTAGGGGTCTTTTCTTGATGCAGTGAGGTTTTAAGCATAAAATTGGCAAGATCAGGACATTTTCAACATAGAAACTAGCTGCTATGCAAAAAAAAACGTATGGAAAGGGTGCAACGGTAGACGTTGGGAAACCAGTTAGTGTGAAAATTGCAGTAATTTCCATAAAGATGGTGATATCTTAGACTAAGGAAAATGACAGTAGTTTCAGGAAGAGACAGTAATCACTTAGACTGTGGTACTGGACATTAAGATGGAAAGAAGTGACAGGATTCAAAAGATGTATAAAAGTAAAATAATTGGGCTCAGTAAGGGATTGGATTTATGGAGAAAGGGAGAGGGAGATACAAAGGACAATCTTAGGTTTCGGCCAGAGCATGTCCTTGGCTAGTGGCAGCTTCATGAGATGGGGAATACTGAAAGAGGTGTGGTTGGGGGCTGGGGTGTCATGAGTGTGATCTTGGGTTTGCTGGTGTCAAGGTCCTTTGTGGTATCTAAATGGCCATGCCAAGCAGGCATCAAATAAAGCTTATGCAAATATAAGGCTCCCCCACAAAGCAGATCTCAACAAATTTGAAAAAATTAAAATTATATAAAGTGATCTAATTTTATTTCTGTGATCATGATGAAATAAAATTAGAAATCAACAACTGAAGTAAGTTTGAGGAATTCACAAAGACGCTGAAATTAAACAACAAATTCCAAAATAACCAATGGGTCAAAGAAGAAATAACAAAAGAAATTAGAAAATACTTCAAGATGAATCAAAACAAAAACAAAACATACCAAAATGTATTGGATGCAGCTAAAGCAGTGCTGAAAGTGGAATTTATAGCTGTAAAAGCCTATGTTAAAAAATAAAGTAGGCTACCACTACCTACCTATTGGAATGGCCAAAACCCAAAACGCTGACAACACCAAATGCTGGTGAGGATGTGAAGCAACAGGAACTCTCATTCATTGCTGGACGGAATGCAAAATGGTATAGCCTCTTTGGAAGATGGTTTGGCAGTTTTTCACAAACTTAAACGTACTTTTACCATGTGATACAGCAATCACGGTCCTTGGTATTTATCCAAATAAGTTAAAAACCTATGTCCACACAAAATCTTACACAAAAAACTTACACAGCAGCTTTGTTCATAATTGCCAAAACTTGGAAACAACTGAGATGTCCTTCAGTAGATATGGATCTTAAATACATATTACTAAGTTAAAGAATCCAACCTGAAAAGGCTACAAACTATACGATTACAACTTTAGGACACTTTGGAAAAGGCAAAACTATGAAGAAAGTTAAAAGATCAGTGGTTGCCAGGGGTAAACAGGGAAGGAAGGGTGAATAAGCAGAGCACTGAGGATTTTAAGGGCAGTGAAACTAGGCTGTGTGATACTGTGTGATGGTGGACATATGTCATTGCACTGCTGTCAAAATCCATGGAATATACAACAGCAACAGTGATCCCTAGTGTAAACTATGGACTTTGGGTGACAATGATGTGTCTATGTAGATTCATCAACTGTGACAAATTACCACTACAGTGCAGGATGTCCATAGTGGGGAAGATGGTATGTGGGTAAGGCCAGGAGGTATATGAAAACTCCGTACTTTTTGCTATGAACCTCAAACTGCTCTAAGAAATAAAGTCTGTTTTCAGGAAGGAAATAGCAGAGGACATAAACAGGTGGAAGACCATATCATGCTCATGTGGATCTGCAGACATTGTTGAAATGTCTATACTACCCAAAGTGATCTACAGAGTCAATGCAACCCCTATTAAAATACCATCATCATTTTTCACAGATATAGAAAAAATAATTTTACGCTTTGTATGGAACCAGACAAGACCCCGTAGAGCAAAAGGAATCCTAGGCAATAAGAACAAAATGGGAAGCATCAATTTACCAGACTTCAAACTATACTACAAGGCGACAGTCATTAAAACAGCTTGGAATTGGCACAAGAACAGGGACATTGACCAGTAGAATAGAACAGAGAACTCAGATATAAAACCATGCTCATATAGCCATCTAATCTTTGACAAAGCAGACAAAACATGCACTGGGGAAAATAATTCTTATTCAATAAATGGTGCTGAGAAAACTGGATAGCCACATGTAGAAGACTGAAATAGGATTCATACCTTTCACCTCTCACAAAAATCAACTCACTCTGGGTAACAGACTTAAACCTAAGGTGTGAAACTATTAGAATTCTAGAGAAAAACATTGGATATACTCTTCTAGACATTGGCCTCGGCAAAGAATTTAAGAGGAAGACCCCAAAGGCAATCACAGCATCAACAAAAATAAATAAATGGGACCTGATCAAATTAAAAAGCTTCTGCACAGCCAAAGAACTGTCATGAGAGCAAACAAACAACCTATGGAATGGGAGAAAATTTTCACAAGCTACACATCCAATAAAGGGCTGATAACTAGAATCTATTTAGAACTCAGGAAAATCAGCAAGGAAAAATCAAACAACCCCATTAAAAAGTGAGCAAAGGACATGAACAGAAACTTTCCAAAAGAAGACAGAATAATAGCCAACAGACATATGAAAAAATGTTCAACATCTCTATTCATCAGAGAAATGCAAATCAAAACCATAATGAGATATCACTTATCTCCAGTGAGAATGGCCTTTATTAAAAAGTCCCAAAACAATAAATGTTGGTGTGGATGTGGAGAGATAGGAACACTCCTAAATTGCTGGTGGGACTGAAATCTAGTTCAACCTCTGTGGAAAGCAATATGGAGATACCTTAAAGGGATACAAGTAGATCTACTATTTGATCCAGCAATCCCATTACTGGATATCTACCCCAAAGAACAAAAGACACTCTTGTAAAAAAGACACCTGTACTCGAATGTTTATAGCAGTACAATTCACAACTGCAAAGATGTGGAAACAACCCAAGTGCCCATCAATACATGAGTGGATTAATAAAATGTGGTATATGTATACCGTGGAGTACTATTCAGCTATAAGAAACAGTGGTGACATAGCACCTGTTGTATTTTCCTAAATAGAGCTGGAACCCGTTCTATGAAGTGAAGTATCCCAAGAATGGAAAAATAAGCACCACACGTACTCACCAGCAAATTGGTTCCACAGAACAACACCTAAGTGAACACATAGAAATAACTTTTATCAGGTGTCAGGCAGATGGGAGGGGGGAGAAGGGAATGGGTATATACATACATAATGAGTGCGATGTGCACCATCTGTAGGATGGACACCCTTGAAGCTCTGAAACTGCGGGGGAAGGTGAGGAAGGGAACACATGTAACCTAAACATTTGTACCCCAATAATATGCTTAAATAAAAAATAAAAAATTAAAAAAGAGTATTAAAAGAAAAAAAAGAAATAAAGTCTGTTTTATAAAGAAAGAAAGAAATAACAGAAGGAAGAAAAAAAAGAAAGGATAAGATAAGAGAAAAAAAGACCTCAAATCAATAGCCTAAGCTTCCACTTTAAGGAATTTATTTTAAAAGCAAATGAAATGAAAAGCAAACATAAAGAAATAATATAGACTACAGTGGAAATAAATATAAAGTAGAAAAACGATATATAAAATCAATGAAACCAAATTTGATTCTTTGAAAAATCAACAAAATTTACAAATTTTAGCTAGACTAAGATAAACAGAGATGAGGTTCAAATTACTAAAATCAGGAATGATAGAGGGGGCATCACAACTGACCTTACAGAAATAAAAAGGACTAAAAGAGAATATCATGAAATATTATAAGCCAACAAATTAGATAACTTAGGTAAAATGGGCCAATTTCTACAAAGACACAAACTACCTAAGCTGACTCAAGAAGAAATACAATATTCAAAGAGACTTAGGACAAGTAAAGACACCAAATCAGTAAACAAAAAACATTCTATAAAAGAAAGCTTAGCCTAGAATTCACTGGTGAATTCTACCAAACATTTAAAGAAACTTACCTTCTGAAATTCTTCCAAAAATAGAAGAAAGGGGAACACTTGCCAATTCATTCTATGAAACCAGTATTACCCTAATACAAAAATCAGACAAAGACAACCAAAGACACCACAAGAGGAAAAAACTCTATAGACCAAATCCCATATGCAAAAATCATCAACAAAATACTAGCAACATATAAAAAGGATTGTATACTATGACCAAGTAGGATTTATCTCAGGAATATAAAATTTTTTAACCTGGGAAAATCAATCAATGCAATGTACTATGCTATTAATAATAGAATAAAGGATAAAAACCACATGACTATCACAATAGACACAGAAAAAGCACTAAACAAAACCCAATAACTTCTCACATTGAAAACATTCTGAAAGATAGGAATCAAAGGGAATTTTATCAACCTGATAAAGGTCACCTATGAAAAACCCACACCTAATATCATACTTAATGGTGAATGACTGAATCCTTTCCCATTAAAAACACAAATAAGACTGAGATGTCTGTTCTGGTCACTTCTATTCAACATGGTGCTCAAGATTCCATCCAGCATAATTAGGCAAGAAAATAAAATTAAAGTTTTCCTGATTGGAACAAAAAAGAAATTAAACTATCTCTATTTACAGATGACATAATGTTGTTTATAGAAAATCCTAAGGAATCCACAAACATAACTATTAGAACTAGCAAACAAATTCAGCAAGTTTTAGGAAACAAGATCAATATATAAAATGTAATCATACTTCTATATACTAGCAATAAACAACCCCAAAATTAAATTAGAAAAACAACTCCACTCATAATACCATCAAAAAGAATAAAATACTTAGAAATAAAATTTAACAAAAGAAGAACAAGACTTGTACACTGAAAAGTACAAAACACAGTTGAAAGAAGTTAAATGAGACCTAAATAAATGGAAAGATATCCCATGTTCATGGATTGGAAGACTTAATATTGTTAAAATGACAATATCACCAAATTGATCTACAGATTCAAAGTAATCCCGATCAAAAATCCCAGCTGCATTTTGTGCAGCAATGAACAAGATGATCCTAAAATTCATATGCAAAGAGAAGATTGCATGTAAAGCCTCAGGGAATCCCTCCACTCCCCATGTTTAACAATCAAACAAAGAAGAGCCAACAAAGAAGCCCAAGAAGGAGCAGCCAGGTGGGTGACAGGGACACCAAGACAGTGTGGTGTCATGGAACCCAACAGAGGAGAGGGTTGGTTTTGAGGAGGATGGGTCAGCAGGGACCACTGCTGCTGGGAGGTCAAATAAGATAAGAACTGAAATCTGTTTCTTGGTGAGTCAGGAGAGTCAGGAGAAAGGAGAGTCAGCTTTCGTGGTTTAAAAAGGCCAGAATGCAAACAGGAATGGATTGAAGAGGCACATAAGTAAAAAAAAAAGAAAAAAAAAATAGACTGCTAATACCAACACGTCTTTCAAAGACTTTTGTAGGGAAAGGGAGAAGCGTCCTAAAGCAGAGGGGTATGTTGGGCCGACTAACCTGCATCTCCCCATTTCTTCCCTGTCCTCACCCCAGTAACCACCATTATACCCTATGTATTTTATTTCTTTTAGTTTCCACATACAAGTGAGATCATGCACTATTTCTCTCTCTCTGTCTGGCTTATTTCACTTTTGGATTTCTTGAAAGCACCTTGTGCAATGGGCACAGAAAATTCATGCTATTGATTAGTAAAGAAACTTGATGAAGAAACCTGCCTATAGTCTGTAACTTGTAACTGACAGGGGAGGGATTTGAACCCATCTCTGTCTGGCACCAAAGCCTCTGCCCTTCACCAGCCCACTCCACCCACCAGAGTCAGGTGGCTTCAGGCTCCTCACTGAGGTCAAGTTCAAGTGTCCTCAGTGGGGTTGGGGAGAGGTTGGGATTTGAGGAAGAGGAATCCACACAGCACAGCTTGTAATGGCTACTCGCTTGGGGAGGAATAGAGCCCCAAGAAAGGCACATTTGTTTATGCTTAGATGAGTCCTGCGGGCAGGAACATGCCCAAGGAAGGTGGGCAGATCAACAAGCAGGAAACCAGATAACCCAGAGGGCCAGAACCTGCCATCCAGGGAGGGTGGGGGCCGGCAGGACACAGATGTCTGGGAAGGAGCCCTCAAGTGTGAGATGCGCAGGTGGTGATCTGCCAGCTGGATCCCTGACTTTCTTGGGCCACTCTCTGCAGCTCAGGGTTGGGAGCACTGACATAAGAAAAGGACAGGGGCACCCTAAAATGGCAAGTGCTGGGACCTGTCTTTAATACAACTGACCTTGGACTCCTAGATGGGTAGGACAGTCGAAATAGGTGTTTCGAAAGCCGGAGACACGGGGATTTTAGACAGGCAGGGCTCTTTGATGTCAAACCTGGCCTCCTCCCTCCTCACACACAGGCCCTGCCTCAACCATGCCCAATGTCCCCTCCCATGGTGGCTGCCAAGCCTCCATCTGCAGCCCAGACCCAAACCCAATGCCTTCCTCTGGGAGGTCCCAGAGCCTCCTCAAACTCAGCAGGTTCTAAACTAGGCTCTCCCCCAACTAAAGAACACCTGCTCCTCCTCTCAGGGCTAACGACATCAATTTAGGACCCAGCACAAGAAGAAAATGCAGTGCCCTTGCTCAAAACTCAGGAGAAAAGTGACATGAAAGGTACTAAGATATAAAGATTTCTTCTTTCTTCCATAGTTTCTCTCCCAAACTACCTGGCGTTTTTTATTTGCTATTTAATGTTGCACTCCCTCAGGCAGTGGGATACTAGCAGAGTGTGTGCAGACTCTGGCAGGTGCCATGCGCACATGGATGCCAGGTGCCCCCTCCCACTAGCCACCAGACCCACGGCCTGTGCCACAAAGTGGGTGGAAAATACCCTGTGGATTTGGGTGGTAGTGAAGGGGAGATACTTGGCCTGTCTAGCCCAGATCGAGGACAGCTGCCACCGTACCATACCCCAAGATGCCCCAGCCCAACCTCCCCAGCCTCACAGCAGGTGGCAGCGTCACTGGGCTGAAGGGAAAGTTGGGCAGGAGCCCCACAACACCAGGAGGCAGGCAAGTGGGTGGCCAAGATTGCTTCCTGCGGGGGAAACGAGGGAGGTGACAGGAGATCACACATGAAGCAAGGTTCCATCGTCCCATCAGACTTCACTCACAAGACGCAAATCCAAACACAAAATTAAGAAATTCGAGGTGGTGGCAGCCACAGAGCCTTAAGCCCCTGTCGCAGGCCCTTCTCAGTGCACAGCCCTGAGTGACTGTGCGACTGCCTGGTCATCTGCCCTTGAAGCTGATCCTGCCTCTCCCGTCTACTCTCTCAGTGAGTGGCAGCAGCTTCAACTCCACATCCAATCTACAGCCTCCCTGGACCCCACCGAGTGCCATGGGGTCTACGGGAAACATCTCCCACAGCTGCTGCTCTGACCCAGGTGCCCATCTTCCTCCTGAACCACCTGCTTCCGGCCTGGCCCCACCAGCGTCCTCCACTGGCCTTCAGGGATCTTTCCAAAGCAGGCCAAAGGTCACATCAGCACTGTCCTCCAGAGGGGCCCATCACTGCCAGCTGAATAAAGTCCAAACATCTTACAATTACGTTCAAGACCTACCACTGTCCTGAGGTTTTCTACTTTCGCCCTCAAGCTACATCTCCACCCCAACTCCACCCCTTGTAGCCCTTACGCCAACACCTCTAAACAGGTGCAGTAACTGTGCTTCTGCCCAGCAGCCAGCCTGCCCCTGCCCTCACCCTCCCCTTGCTAACTGCTCACTCAGGGACACACCTCCTCCTCCTTCCTTTGTCAAAACCAACCACTCCTTCCTCTGCCTCCAGCTGCACCTGGCTTGCCTCTCTTTTGAGGCCATTCGATTCATTCCTTCCCTAGCAGAGGTGGGGAACCTGCAGCCTTGAGGCCAAATGTGGCCTTCTAGGTCCTTAAGTGCGGCCTTTTGACCAAATCCAAATTGTACAGAACAAATCCTGTTATTAGAAGGGGTGCAGCGCAGGCTCCCCAACCCTGCCTGGGCACCAGGGCTCAGCTAGTGATGAAAACTGGGAAAATTCCTTCCTCACAGAGCTCACTTTCTGGGGACGGGGGAGAGTGAGAAGCCAAATAAATGAGTAAATATATTGTGTGTGATACGGACTGTAGAGAAAGGGAAGCAGAAGGATGGAGGAGAGTCTGGACAGGGCAGGCAACTTTAAAATAGGAACTGTGATGCGGCAAGATTTCCCCAGGCAACTTCCTTTTGAGCAAAGACCTGAAGCAGGTGGGAGAGTGAACCATGAGATCACAGGTGAGAAGATTGTTCCAGACAGAAGAAACAGCAGCGCAAAGGCCCTGGGGTGGGACAGGAGGCCAATGGGGATAGAGTTAAAAGAGATTACAGATGAGGACAGAAGGGACAAGGATCCAGGTCCCCAGGGCCCTGTAGATCAGGACAAGGACCTTGATTTTACTCTGAGTGACGTTAGAAAACACAGGAAGGTTTTGATTTTAAAAAGATCCCAAACTGATTTACTGTTACTTGTTTTTACGTCTATCCCCAGTAGCCTGCACACTTCTGGAATCCTGGGGGGAGGTTCTCGTTGACCTTCACCTGGCCCACAGGTCTGGCCCACAGTCGGTGATCAATGGTGCTTGTGGATATTTATGGAATCAAGGGGTGAGGAAACTCAAGACCATGCGTTGCATCTCCCACAGGTTGGCCTGCTGTGGCCTCACTGCCGAGCACTGCGAGGACCTTGCCTTTGGGCTGAGTGCCAGCCAGACCCTGACTGGGCTGGACCTGAGCTTTAATGTGCTCACAGATGCGGGATCCGAGCACCTGTGCCAGGGGCTGAGACAGCCGAGCTACAGGCTGCAGCGACTGCGGTAACTGTGCCTGGGTTGACACTGCCTTGTGGGGAGGGCACGGGAGATGGGGAGACCTGCCTGCCTCTGTGGGGCAGACCGAGGGGAGGGGCACAGAGGTGAGACCTTCTCTGGGAGGAGGAAGGAGCCTGCAGAATGTCAGCCAGGCTGTGGGGGTCAGGAGGAAGCTGGCCCACACCTGGGCTGAGGGAGGAGGCTTCCGGGCTCCAAATGCACCACGAGCATCCAAGTCCCAGTGTACACACACTTTCCAAGACCCTTTTGAGTCACGTTTCCTATTGTCCCATTGGCCAAAGCAAGGCCTATGATGGCCATACTAAGATTCTGGGGGAAGCGAAACACACTCAAGCCCTTCATGGGAGAACATAACCCAGGGGCGAAAAGGTGGGGGTGGGGGGAGACTCAGTGGCCATGTTCATAGTCTGCCACCAAGGGCGATGACAGCCGTACCAACTTCACAGACTTGTGAGGATTAATAGGTCAGGTGCTTAGAACAGTGCGTGCTGTCGCTCTCCTGTTCTCGCCAGCTGTGGTCCGCCTAGTAACACATCCGCCTGCCTGGCACAGCGCTCTGTCTGGGAGCTGAAACCATTGGTATGCACTTACTTCAGTCTTCTACCTCATCCAAGAGGGCAGAAGCATGACCGATATAGAACAAGTGGATTGTTCACCTCTCTGAGGGCTCCTGGGTGTCCCCTGCCCTGATACACAAAGGTGCACACACGGCCCTCTGCTCACCCCCTCAGAGGGCTGCCATGAGGGTCTCCTTTTGTTTCTGCCTGAGAGACCCTTGTTCACAGCCCTGGTGCTACCTCGCACTTCCCTCCCTTTTTCCCAAGGCCAAACCTCTCCCCTTCCTGGGGCCATTGCCTGTTTCCCTCAGTAACCCTGAACCAAGAGTGGATAGGATGGCGGGGGCAGGAAGGGAGCCAGCTGGGACCCCCTACTACTATCAGGAGTCAGTGATCCCTGGAAGGCTAGGAACTGGGGAGTTCCTGTGAGATTTCATCTTTGCTACTATGGATGACAAGATGAGGTCTCAGACAGATTAAACTACTTTCCCAAGGTCACGAAGCCAGGAAGCAGCAGCACCAGGACGTGAAGCCAGGTCTGATGCCTGGTTCCCCACTTTCTCAGGCCTGGCTCTTACCCAGGACCCTGTGAGGGCTGCGTGACATGTCGCCAGCTTGGACTGCAGATAGGGTCCTGAGCTTTCCACGGGGGGCTGAGAAGACCCAGCCGTGGGAGCCGAAGGTTCTAGAAGCATGGCTGAGCCCCCAAGAGCAGAGGACCCTGAGACAGCCTGTCCTCAGAGCCAGCCTATGTACACGAAGCGTACATCAGACACACAGCCCTTTCTTTGCATAAATGGTCGCACACCACACACATTGTCCTATACGTTGCTTTATCCTGGAGATGGCCCACATCAGTACTTGCAAAGTTGCTTCAAGCTTTTTAACGGCAGCACGAATTCACTACATGTGTTTACCATCTAATCTTAATCAGCACCCTGTTATAGGCATCTGAGTTTTCTCCACTCTTTGTCTCCATAAACAGCTGCAGTTAACATCCTCCTCACAAGGAATCTTCTGTAGCCTAAATTGTGAAAGATAGAATTGCTGGGTGAAGGATATGTGCATTGCTAATTGTGCCCTCTAGAGAGGTTGCACTAATCAAGGGGTACATTGTTTGCCAGAATTAAATGGCCACAGTGAGCTTCCTCCCCAACCACCCCGATGTCAGTCCCTGCCCAGTGCATCTCTGTAACCCCCACACTGCAGGGGGAAGGAGGGACTGTATCTGGAAAGATAGTGTAGACAAGCCATCCTTTCCATCCCTGCTCATCCTCCTGTGTGAGCCGTCCCATCCTCTCCCCGTGTTCTTGGTCCATGAACAGTGAGGACCAGGGCTGCCCTAGACATCAGGGAGCTCAGGCCGTCACTCAGGCCGTCCCCCAGGCCCAGCAGCAACAGGCCAACAGACCCCACGTCAACTCCCCTCAGCCTGTGGCTCAGCCACAGGAGAGGCAGAGGTATCCACCCAGATAGACAAGGCGGGCCTGGGAGCTGCAGCACTGCTCGGCACAGCGTGCAGGGTGACAGACACGGCCCTGTCCTGGGACAGTGCACATTCCAGACCCAACATGTAATGGGGAGCCCAGGCTAGGTCCTCAGTTCCTACTGAAGCCATCATACTCCCCCTCAACTTCCATTCCTCTCTTAGCTCACTCATTTTTCTCCTGGACTGCAGATGCCCTTAATACTGAAACCCACCACAGCACCTATGGCAGCTGACTCTGGGTGTCTGGCAGGGCTGATGTGATTAAAGTTAGACCAGGTATACAAGTGGAACATCGGGTAAATCATTCCTCAAGGCTGATACGGGGAGTGGGCAGAATTCATGAGAATCACACAGGAGTGAGAAAGGGAGGTTGCCTGCATCCTGAGGGGCTCCTTAGCTACAAAATGAAAGTTTTTATCTTCCTTTAATGTCACTGCAGGGCCCCCAAAGGGCCATAGCTACAGGGCCATAGCTACAGAAGAATGAGCCCTCAGGACAGTGGCTGTGGGCCCACGTCTCTCTCCTGCAGGCTGGTCAGCTGTGGCCTCACGTCCAGCTGCTGCCAGGACCTGGCCTCTGTGCTCAGCACCAGCCCCAGCCTGATGGAGCTCGACCTGCAGCAGAACGACCTGGGAGACCTTGGCGTGAGGCTGCTCTGCGAGGGGCTGCGGCATCCCGCCTGCCGACTCACGCTCCTGGGGTAAGGCCCTGTGGGGCCCTTCTGAGCAGAGGGCAGGGAAGGGAGAGTGGTAGGGTGGTGGGGGATTGGATAAGGGAAGGAAGAGGGACTGATAAATGCATAGTCTGCCTGGGTTTCTTATCAACTCTGCCACCTACTTACACATGCAACTCAGGCAAGACACTGTCTTCCCTGAGACTCGGTTTCTGTATCTGTAATGGGAGTATCACACCCACTTCATGAACTATAATCAAATAAAATGTATGTAAGAACAAGGACAGTGCTGGGAAGAGAATTAGGCATGATCAAATGATAACTACTAGCGAGACTGTGTGTTCTAAGGGACTCCCAGCTTCTCTCCACTCCAGGGCAGCACTTCATTCATTCATTTACTCATTCATTAATTCACTACTTGCCTCTCATGTGCAGGCACTGGGCCAAGCCCTGGGCACAAGATGGTGAGCAAACGGACCTGGGCTCTGCTCTCCTGAAGCTTAACCTCTAGTGGGAATGAGCTAGAAGTTGATCACTTATGAATGCACACGGATATGTATACTAGTATCAGCTCTGTTGAATGGTATAAAGGGGAAGTACAGGGTATTATGAGAATAAAACACCAGGAGAGGATGGAATGAGATTCAAGGCTCAGAAGGGCTTCTCTGAGGAACTGGTGTCAGGCTGAGGCCTGAAGGAAATAGGGGCTGCGCAGGCCAAGTTGGGGAGAGTGATCCAGGCAGAGGGGTGCCATGGGGAGAAGTCCCGGAACAGAAAGGGGTGCTGGAGAGCCGAAGAGCCCTGTGTGGCTGGAGCGGAGCTAGCCCCTCACCCTTGTTTCCATCCTGCAGGCCCCAGAGGTTAAGGCCTTCCTCTGAGTAGTCACCCCCACACCACCGATGGGCCACTTCCTCTTTATTCCACCACTCTGACAACAAGCCCATGGGCCATTTCTGGCTGAACACTTCCCTGCAGCTCCTGCGGGGCTGGGCCACTTGCTCAGGGAGCTGACAGAGCACTCAGGTCCTCCTCTGAGCTCTGCAGCGGGTGTGGGAGTCCTGAGCCCTTGGGCTGCCCCAGCCAGGCCTCCTGCATCCACTCCCAAACCTAGAAGAGGAGTCAGGCAGCATAACAGGAATAAATTGTCTACATTTGGGATCTGCTGTAGCTGAAACTGGCCACTACAACCAGGGGACCCCATCCCCGGGGTCCAGCACCTCTGTACCCCAGCCTCTCCTGGCTCAGTATATGTCTGTCGCCATTTGCCCCATGTTGGAGCCTCCTCAAGGCTTGCCCACAATGGTTGTCAAATCTCACCTGGCTCCACAGGGAGCTTGTTCTCTGAGGTCCTGCGAAGGTTCTCCCTCCTGGAGCCTAGGACTTGATTGAGAGGGACAACTTTCTCCTGCCTCAGCTCATCCCCTCCCCACAGGGAGAACAGCTCTGATCACGGTAGGGTGACAAATGCACCGCCCTGTACAGGTGCAGGGCATTTTCCCCTCCTGCCTCGCTGTACCCAATGTTATACACCCAGGACACAGAGGCCCTAATAAGGCAATAACTATCCCAAATCTGGAGAAATCCCAGAAGACAAGGGCTGTGAGAATGGAACCAGAGCTCTCTCTTTCTAGCAGAACTTCCGACCTCTGAGAAGGAAACCCCAGGACCAGAGCCCAGGTGGTCACTGTGAGGCCATGGAGAGTGCTGCTGGTGGCTGGCTGCAGGGATCGCCCCTGCCAGTGACAGCCCCTCACCCAAGGCCACACCTCCTTCCTCAGGTGGCCTGCATCTAACAACTGACCAATGTTGGGGTACAAAGGACCAGCCCCTAGTCCCAACTCCAGTCCGCTCTAAAGGGCCATCCCAGCTTCAGAACTGCCCGTGGGGTGGGCTGAGGAGTCTCCTGAGACCCCACTGTCCCACCTCCCCCCCGGCAAACACACCTCCCTCCGTCTCCTCGCCCTGGCATGGCCCCCAGAGCACTCCCTGATGAACTTCCTCACGGTACTCTCCACCTTAGACCCGACCCCCAAGGAGCTCAGCCTGCCACAGATTCCTTCAGGGGGTGCAGATCCGGGGATCTGGGCAAGCCCCCAAGGGCGCAGGGAGCACGGGGACCCAGGAGCACCAGGCCCCTTTGTGCTTGCAGACTGGACCACGCCCCGCTGGGCGAGGAGCTGCGGGAGCACCTGAGGGCCCTGCAGGAAGAGAAGCCTCATCTGCTCATCTCTGGCCTCAGGTAAGGGGGCCCCGAACTCCCTCTGGCTGGCCCAGGCCCAGGGCTGAGCCAGGAGATGGGGAAAGGTTCTCAGGGTGAAAGAGACACAGAGCCAGGAAGAAAACAGGAAACCACAGTAGCCGGAGTGAGTTTCACTTAGTGCAAATACAATCAGTCACCTCCCTGCTTAAACTCTTCCATTAAACAGACAAGGGGAAGGGGAAGCCCAGAAGTGAGTGGGTGAGTGAGTGAGTGAGCCCTCTGGGGCCAGCACAGTGTGACTCCTAATGGCCACTAGTACAGGATCCTTCAGTGCAGAACAGAGAAGGTTTGAAACAGTGGAAGCAATGGCCACATGGGGAGACAGAGAGAGACGCATTGAGAAAGAGACCACCCTCACACACCCTCACACACATACACCCCTGGCTTGAGGGGTGAGTCCATCTCCCTCCCAGGGAATCTGCTGCAGCCCCCATGCTGTCTCAGTTGGTGCGTTTCAGCCTGTCTGTAAGTGCGGCTGTGCCCAAGCTGCTGGCTGCTGTGGCTCGCCTGAAATGGAGAGCAAAGAGTTCCTAGGCTCAGGAGCAGGCACCATCCACTGCTCAGACATTCCCAGATGTAGGTGCAGGCCCAGGGATCTGGGCAGGCCCCAAGGGCATGAGGGGCACAGGGGACCCCAGGAGAACCAGGCTCCGTTCTGCTTGCAGGCTGCACCACGCCTGGCACCAGGAGCTTTGGGAGCAGCTGAGGGCCCTGCAGAAACAGAAGCCTCATCTGCTCCTCTCTGGCAGAGGGCAAGGGGCCCCGAACCCCCTCTGGCTGCCCAGGCCCAGGGCTGAGCCAGCTGACAGGGAAATATTCTCAGGGTGAAAGAGACACACAGAGCCAGGAAGAAACCCGGAAACCACAAGAGCCAGAGTGAGGTTCATTTAGTATACAGGCCAGTGGGCGGGGAGAAAGTGGCCTTCGTGGAGCGGTAGGGGGACAGTAAAGCCTTTTAGAGCTTGTTAAGAAGTATCTATTTCGCCCAAGAAACAACAGAGAGACATTGCAGGGCTTCAGCAGCCACGCGATGAGTCAGATTCACATGTGAAGATCCGCTGCTGTGCAGAGTGGGCTGCAGGGGACCCAGGGGAAGCAGGGAAACCTTTCGGGGACACTGCAGGGACTCAGGCCACAGGTGCCAGGGCCTGGCAAACTAGGGTGGAGGGAAGAGAACAGAAAGAAGAGCTATGGGAGGTGCTGCCAAGGCCAACAGCTCTCAGGGGAGAGTTGGGAGGAGTCATGATGACACCCCAGCACCGGCATGGAAGGATGGGTGGATTGGGGGATGGGGTGGCCATTCACAGAAACAGGGACCACAGAAGGAGCATGAGCTGGAGTTCAAATGTGGCAGAGTTGAATTCTAAGTGGGGATGTCATGCAGACAGCTCTAGTTTCCTCCAAGAACTTGGAGAGAATGAACAACTCTGTGTCCAGGAAACCGAGTGTGGCGATCCCTAATGAGCGCCAGGACAGAAGGAAGATGTCTAGAAACAGGTCCTCACTGAAGCAGCAGAAGCCAGAATCAGGTAATTTGAAGGACCCATGTTGGGAGGGTCATGATGGGTGGGGGAGGTCATCCCCTCCATCCCCCTGTCTCTGATGCCAGATGGGGTAAGTTTGCCACCTAAGAAGGTCCCGCCCCATGCATGATCTCCTAAGCCTAGCACCAGCTGGATTTCTCCTTCCCTGTCCCCCAGGCTCTGAGGTTGGTGCTTCCCTTTTCCAGAACATCTGTGGCATGGATCAGATTCAGAACCAGGGCCCAGTGTCCCAGTCTAGGCTGCTGAGGCCTGGGAATCCCTTCTCCATCCCTGCCCTTCCATCCCTTGAGCCTTGTTCCATTTTCAGCCTGCCCTCCTGGGGCATGCTGAGAAGAGCAACACCCTGGACCAGTGGGGAAGGTGGGGGAGACTGGCAGAGGCTGGGTTAGGGACAGGGGATGGGCTTCCACAGACAGCAGGCAGGCAGCCCCAGGAGCAGGGAGGAGACTGCAGACCTACTCCCAGCCACCCTGCCACAGGCCAGCCTTGGGAAGGGTCCCCTGGGGTCCAGGGTAGGGGCTGGGGGACACCACGTGGGAGAATCCAGAGCTGACCACTGCCCCACTGTTCCAGAGGGTAGCTCCTCACTGGTAGCACAGAAGGTGGAACCCTTCTGTCTGTCTTCTCATGCCTCTCCGAGGGACTTGCACACGGAGCCTCCGGGGACTGAAGATGACTTCTGGGGCCCCACAGGACCTGTGGCCACTGAGGTAGTGGACAAAGACAGGAGCCTGTACCGGTGAGTGGAAGGCTCTGCTGGTCCGAGACCAGCCTCCCCCTGCCCCACTCCCCCACTGGGTCCCCTCGCACAGTCAGCACCCCAGCCCCTCCCCTGTTGGGTTCCCTCCTCCTGCCAAGCCAGCAGGCAGGGACAGGCTGAGATGCTGGGTATGTGTGTTTTACTATGGAAAAAGATATTTTATTATGTAAATTTTCAAATATATACCAAAATAAAGAGTACAAGCAACTTCCTTGTACTCATTACACAGCTTCGACCACAGCTTTGCCAAATTCAACTATTCACTTTCTCCCTCTTTTGTTATTTTTACAATACTTTATTTTTTCACATACTTCCTATTTCACAGAAATTTTTACAATATTTTAAATTCAAGACATCAGGTGATTTTATCCTTACATATTTTATTATGTGTGTCAAACAATACAAATAAAGACCTTTCTTCCATAACCATGGTGCCATTATCACATCTAACAAAGCTGCCAATAAGTCTTTCATATTATCCAATACCCAGTCCAGATTCAGATTTGCTCAATTATATAAAATGTGTTCTTGCAGGTGGTTTGTTCTAACCAGGATCCAAACAATGTCCACTAAATGAGATTTAAATCTCATTTAAATCTTTTTCAATCTATAAGCTCTTATTTTATTAATAGCTGCTACATGCTAAGGAATGTACTAGTAGCTGAGAACCCTAAAATGAGTATGGTGGCCCTGCCCTCCAAGGCCACCCTGATCTCTCATATAACACGTTGCCACTCACCAGACACTGTCACAGTCATTATCTCATCTGGGAGACAGTGTCACTGCCATCTACAGAAGCCGGCATCCTGGGACCCCGCCACTGCCACGTGGGAGCCTGGGGAAAGTCACTTAAAATCTCTGTAAAGTGTTGTTTTCAGCTCTGAGGGTTGAACATTAATATTAGCATGTGGGCCGGGCACAGTGGCTCACACCTATAATCACAGCACTCTGGGAGGCCAAAGTGAGAGGATCACTTGAATCCAGGGCTTTGAGACCAGCCTGGGCAACACAGAGCTATCCCTCTCTCTACACAAAAATTTAAAAAAATTTACCAGGGTGGTAGTACATGTTGTCCTAGCTATTCAGGAGGCTGACTTGGGAGTATTGCTTAACGTTAGAGTGAGCTATGATTACACCACTGCACTCCAGCCTGCGTGACAGACCCAAACTCTGTCTCTAAAAAAGAAGCAAATAAAAAAAGTTATAATATAAATTGTCATTATTGGCAAATGGCCAGTTAAAAATAAGAACACTTGTCTATTTCATCATCATCATCATCACTGTCATATCATCATGATAGGAACAGCTAACTTCCCCCAGGTTTGTACAAGCTGCCAGCATGCATTAATCACGTGTCCTCACAACTATAAAATGGGTGCTGTTACTATTCCTACTGAGAGATGAGGAATTAAGAATAGGGAGGTTACGTGACTTGCTCAGGGATTCATACCGTGTTTCCCCGAAAATAAGACAGGGTAGTATATTTATTTTTCCTCAAGAAGACACCTAGGGCTTATTTTCAGGGGATGTGTTATTTTTTTTTAAAGTACGGTACAACAATCTACATTTGTTCAAATATAGTTAAGTCGTCTTCTTCTGGAACATTATCATAACTCTCCAAACCCCGAATTCCATCCTGAATTTCTTGCGACTCTATTTCCTTTAGAACCATTGGCCCCAATCTCTCTTGTCGAGCAACAGAGCTCTCATGGGGCAGATGAGAAGGGCTGCTCATCTTCTTTACTGCTCCGCGACGAAATGCATGGGTTGTGCAGATACGCTGCGTAGCCAGCCCATCACTAGGTCTTATTTTGGGGGTAGGGGTTATATTGCGCAAATGCTAAGAAATCCTGCTGGTGCTTGTTTTATGGGTAGGTCTTATTTTCGGGGAAACACTGTAGTTCCAGAGCAGAGCAGCCAGGAGTAAACCCCAAATCTGTCTGACTCTGAAGTCTGAGCTTGCAACCGCTCTGCCACATTCAAAAGCCCCTGCAGAGTGTCTGGCGTCCAGCAGGTACTCAGCGAGTTTGTGTAATGTAGTGTCTGCCTCTCCCTCTGCCTCCCAGAGTTCACTTCCCCGGGTCCGGCTCCTACTACTGGCCCAACACAGGCCTCCGCTTTGTGGTGAGAGGGGCAGTGACCATCCACATTGAGTTCTGTTCCTGGGACCAGTTCCTGCGTGGGACCAGCCCACAGCACAGCTGGATGGTGGCAGGGCCTCTGTTTGACATCAAGGCTGAGGCGGGGTCCCTGGCAGCTGTGCACCTCCCTCACTTTGTGGACCTCCAAGGTAAACAAGAGAGAAAGATGGCGGGTGGCTAATAATGGCCCTGAAGGGGAGTGTGGGACAATGCTGTCCTGGGGGCTTGTGGCTTCCTTAGAGTGTTGGGGAGAGGGTTGTGGAGGTGGAGCCTGGGATTGTTCCTCATTCTGCTCCACTCTGAACATATCTTTATTGAAACTCATGTCGCCAGCCTCATAATTATTTTTGCCTGTGCTTACTTGAAAAATTCCCTAAATAGAAAATGGTTTCCTCAATGGCAATAGTAACTAGCATTTATTCAGTGCTCTTTATATAGATTGTATCACTTGGGGTCCCAGCAGGAAACAGATGACATTCTCCATTGAGACTTTTGAAGAGACTTTTCAAAGACAGCACTATTTACAAGCTAGGGCCAAGTGAACTAACGTGAAATGTTGGGGTACATGGGGACCAGCAACCCTGGAAAGCCATTACTGCTCCTACAGGAGGGAGAAGAAACAGTGTCACCAGACAGTATTTGAGAGCTGGAGCCATGAGAGACAGGCATCCCAGTAGAAGACAGTAGTCATAGTGTATCCCAACCTCGATCACCTCCGAGACTTCCCACAGATAAAGTTCCCAGAAATAAGCTCACAGTCAAAAATATTGCAAAGGGTAAATAAGGCACCATAAATGAGAGCCAGTGGGAACTACAGGTACCAGAGTCTGTCCTTTAAATACTTCAGACGTTGGAATTATCAGAAACCGAACATAAAATGAGTGTGTATTACATGCGTGAAGAAATAAGTAGTCTGAAAAATATGGGCAAGAAGCAAGAAACCATTAAACATGTGAAACCAAATTTGGAATCAAATTAAATTGACACAAAATTTTAGAAAACTTTTAAAGAAGAACAAGTAACATAGATAGATGATACCATGAGAAGACCTAATATACAGATAATTAGATTTCCAGAAAGATCTAATAGAGAGAATGGAGAAAGATGTAATATTCATAGAGCTATTATAGTATTTAATAGTTGTCAAGAAATTTCTAGAGTTGTTGAGAGATACGATACTTCTCAGAATGAGAAATCCAAAAATCCGAAGCGGGAGAGACAGACAAGGGAGAGAAAGACATCAAGATTGGACTCACTATGGTGAAACTGCAGAACAACAAAGTATATGGAGGGTCTTGGCAGCAGCCAGAAAGACAGATCACCTAGAAAGAACTGCCTTGAGGCCGATGACTGAGTTTTGTACAGGTGCGATGGGAGGCGGAAGAAAATGAAATTATCTCTTCAATGTACTCTAAAAAACTGTCAATCAAAAATTGTAAACAGAGAATTAATTTCATTTTTTAAGAAGAGGATAAAGTAAAACATTTTAAAACAAACTAAAAACCAAAACCAAGAACACTTAACACAAACAAATCCTCAGGGAAGGAAATTCTAAAGGATGCAGCCCAGGCAAAAGGAAAACTGTCCCAAAGGGAAGATCCAAGGTGCAAGACAGAATGATAAGCAAAGCCCTTGACACACGTGTGGGTAAATCTAACACAACGCCACCTAGAGAAAGCAATGATATCAACGTCTGCTATGTGGGGATTTAATAGAGAGAGATAACTAAATAAATACCGACAATAATAGCACCTACGAGTGTTAAAAGATTCCACGGTCTTGGTAAACTTCAGAAGGTGAAGGCAAGGCTGACCTTCAAACAGATGCACCAGGACTACTGTCCAGGTTTAAATACTGAAATGCTTCTTGACGGGTAGTAAAGCGAAGTTCTTTACT
>VSMD01051155.1:0-21134 GCA_008750895.1 Mirza zaza
TGTAGTCCCAGCTACTCGGGAGGCTGAGGCAGCAGGATTGCTTGAGGCCAGGAGTTTGAGGTTGCTGTGAGCTAGGCTGACGCCACGGCACTCACTCTAGCCTGAGCAACAAAGTGAGACTCTGTCTCAAAAAAAATAAATGTAGGCTGGGCGCGGTGGCTCAAGCCTGTAATCCTAGCTCTCTGGGAGGCCGAGGTGGGCGGATCGTTTGAGCTCAGGAGTTCGAGACCAGCCTGAGCAAGAGCGAGACCCCATCTCTACTATAAATAGAAAGAAATTAATTGGCCAACTAATATATATAGAAAAAATTAGCCGGGCATGGTGGCTCATGCCTGTAGTCCCAGCTACTTGGGAGGCTGAGGCAGCAGGATCGCTTGAGCCCAGGAGTTTGAGGTTGCTGTGAGCTAGGCTGACGCCACGACACTCACTCTAGCCTGGGCAATAAAGTGAGACTCTATCTCAAAAAAAAAAAACCCTCACAAAGTCCTGAGTATGTCTTACCTCAATATCCAGATTCAAGAAAATATACAATATAAGAAAGAACTCTTCTACCTTAAAAATTAATTCAGCTGTAATCTTCTAAAAAAAACCTCTTTGCTGAAAAATAGTATCATAGGAAGTCAAATCTGTAGCGTGTCATTAGATATACCAGTTTAATGCATAGGCATTGCATAAAAATCCAGATATATTAATATATCAAATTTAAGTAATAAAAAATTATTTAAGAAATTAGATGTTAGCAAGTATATGTAAGCTACAAACAAAAATAAACAGGATTTTAAAATGTTTCATGAATGTTTGCTTCACTCTTATCTAATAATTCTAGAATATAAAAACATATTATTTCAAAAGTTTTGGGGTTTTGGGGTTTTTTTGTTTTTGGTTTTTAAGAGATAGGGTCTCACTCTATCACCTAGTCTGGAGCTGGAATACAGTGGCAGAATCACAGCTCACTGTAACCTCAAACTCCCGGGCTCAAACGATTTTCCCACCTCAGCCTCCTGAGTAGTTGGGACCACAGGCGCTCACCACCATGTCCGGCTAATTTTTAAATTTTTTTGTAGAGATGGAGTTTCGCTATGTTGCCCAGGCTAGTGTTGAACTACTGGCCTCAAGCAATCCTCTCACCTTGGCCTCCCAAAGCTCTGGGATTACAGGCGTTAGCCACAGTGCCCGGCCTATTTCAAACATTTAAACTGTCTCACTGATCTTTTCCCAACAGTGAAAGTCCACATTACTACCCTAATAATGTTAATATAGAATCTAAGAAGTCAGACTCTTCAAATTCTATACAGCTTCCTAATACTCAAATGTAGTTTAATAATATAAAAAGTACCCAGAAATTTAAATTTATAAAAATCAATGGAAAATAACCAATGAATTTTTGCATAAATTAAGCTTCAAATTTGCTATGTTCATTTGCTAAATCTTTAACCCAGACACTCCTCTGAACCCCCAAAATCAAGAACTTTTGTTAAAAAACTGCAACAATGCTAAATTTGACTGGCTTTTAAAAAAATAAAATAAAATAAATAAAAAGAAAAAAAAATCTGCAACAGAAGTTCTAACAAGGTTGCTTGGTGAGACCTGTTGGCCTCATTCACCAAAAGATATGCATGTATATTAACTCTTTGGGACACATAAATTGAAAACTGCAGAGCTGTACAAAAGAAATTTTTCTAATTTTTTCTTTTTTCTTTTTTTTTTTTTTTTTACAGACAGGATCTTGCTATGTTTTACATGCTGGTCTCAAACTCCTAGCTTCAAGCAGTCCTCCCATCTCAGCCTCCCAAAGTGCCAGGATATACAGGCATAAGCCACCATGCCCAATCCAGGAAACTTCTCTAGAATGCTAGAAAAGAAAAAATGTCTAAAAGCTTCTGTCGGCCTAGACTATTCTAGACACCATTCTACCTTCTCTGAAACCTGCTGCCACCTTTAAAAGTGGGACCTTTCAGCTAACTATGTTTGCATTTCTAGACCCCCAACACTGTGACCATAACTAATAAGACCAGTAACAGAGAACTGAATCATGTTTAACCAATCAAATTTTCCCTCCCAGGAATTTGAAATTTGAACACTACATTAGTAATCACTTGGCTAGAGGCACTAGAGCTTGAGTTCACACGTGGCTCCAGGAATGAAACGGTCACTTTCTTCCATGTGTTTGTGTTTGTTAAAGCAGAAAAGGGCCATACTGTAGAAATACAACGCAACTAAAGCAGAACAAAAAGACACAAGCAAGGATACTATTTGGCCACCTGGGAGAAAAAGGTTCTTGAATACTTCCCAGTTTCTGGTTCACATCTCTCATGAAATCAATTGCTCTTGGTTCCTTTACCTAAGCACCCCTGCTCCCAAAGCATTCCTCTCCTGTTTCTTGCCAACAAAAAAAAATCACAATGTAAGACATAAATTCACACCAGCGTCAATACAGAAAATGTAAATTATTCTTATGGTTCATAAAGGACCTGAGAAGCATCAGAAAAGAAGTTTCTATTAACTATCCATAAGCTTAGGAGAAATAATAGGGCACAAATAACTGACATCTAAAAGCAAAAATCACCTATTTGCATAAGCCCTCAGGCTCTGTGCCTCTCTTCTGCACTTACCTGTTCAAAAGTTCTGCTACTTCACAGCAAGAGGTTTGAGCAGACTTTGTTCAGGTCCTTTTAACACTGTAGACAATAAAAGTATTAATGTAAATCACATAACAATCTCTTAGGAAATCTTAAAAGCAAAATTTTTCATCATGAATATATTTTACAGGAAATAGCTTCAAAACCTGGTTAAAATATTAGAATTATCTAATGTGTTTATAAACTAGATTCCCTTATATCTACAGAGTCTCAGTAGCTCTACAGTGAGCCTAAAAAATACATTTTTTTAAACAAAAGTCCCAAGTGATTCTGATGAAGATGACAAATGTACACTACTATAGGGTTTCAGGAAAGTGATCACTTGGAGGTTTCATCCAAAACCACACTATAGGGATTTGGTACTAACTTTTAAAACCTATCTGACAGAAAAACAATACCCAGGATCACAGCAATATGCATCCTATGCAAATAATCACTGAGCCCCCAGAAATATGACCACTGCCAAAGTGTGCTTTCAGTTGCAAAATCACAATCAGCTTTTTTCTTTTTTTCTTCTATAGATTTTCCATATCAATAGACATGGGCACACAATCAGCTTTTAATGCTCTAATGAGACAGTATCTTAAAAATCCACAAGATGGTGATATTCCAAATGACAAAGAATGCATTGAAGTACAATTGCGTCAACTAGTTTCCTGGCTAAAATCAAATGATGCTTTGAATGCTGCTACTAATGAGTCAAAGAATAATAATTAAAAATTAAAGTTGACAATTTTATTAACAGCAAGAAAGCAACGTGGGAAAACCACCTCCACCTTTAATTTTGCAAAAAAAGTAACCATGATATAATATCCAAAGGTCATCCCCTGCACTCTACATTTTTTTAAGGGCAGAAGAAAAATGGGGTAGAAGCAATTAATAAACTGTTCTATGGGCCTAACTCAAGAAAACAAGCTCCAGATCTCCTATTAGAAGTATAAATTAAGCTCAAGTTAATGAAACCCTGTAGTTAACAAGAAAATATAAAATTATGTTCCTTACTTAATTACTTGAATAGGAATGTATGTAACACTTTGAAAATACTTTTATAAAATGAAGTCACTGAAGTGCATATTCTTTTGTTTTTCAAATCTCTCCCTTCTTCTCCCTCAAACTCACACAAAATTATGGGCAATTCAATAAAGGTATCATTTTACATTCTTACATAATTAAATATATTTCTCATTCATCTGAGAGAATGACCAAAATGAAAAAAACAATAATTTGGTCAAGAAACATTAGGATTCTAACCATAAGCTTATTCACAAAATAAAAATCTCCTTATGTTTTTAGAGATGTAATTCTTCTGGGCATTAAAAATGAATGGAAGCCCTAGAACCTTATCACCACAAAACCCTAGTGAGGATGATCAAGGGGTGTGGGGAAGCTAAAGAATAAGGCAATTCAAATTGTTGAAGGAAAATGGACATTCAACTTGCCTCTAAAATACCTGAATTAACAGCAACATACGCTATAGATTCAACCTAATGAGACTGGTCCCACTATAATCTATAAGAAATAGAATAAAACAATACAGAAAATTTAATCAGCAGGGGCTAACAGAGAACTACAATGTCAATCTTTGAAAATGGCTCAAATCAAAGATCCTTTAGAAGGGCAAGGGTAAAGGGGCAGTAGTGATCTTTTCACCCAAAAAGGTTCTCCAGAGAGTAATCAAATAGTGTCATCTTCCAGAGTGAAGGTCAACAAAAAGAGAATAGACATATGGAGTATTAAAATGCAGAGTCATGAGAACAAATGAACTGATATGACATCAAAAACATAATTTGAAAATGTCATTTCAAAAGTTCAACAAAAGAACAAGTGGATAAGGCAATTAATTAAAACACTACCTCATCACTAACATCACTATCTATGCTCCCTTTTAGCCAAGGAGCTCCATTTACACCCTGACCTTGTAATTCCTATCATCTCAAGATTTTGAGGCAAGCCTACTACAAAGAATTTTCATACATGCAACTCACCAGCAAAAGCATTTCAAAACCAAAATATTAAATTCCTCAGGTGATCTAAAATGAAAGAAGACACTGATGAAAGCTCAGTAATAAGAATATGGAGGTACGGCTGGTACAGTGGCTCACACCTGTAATCCCAGCACTCTGGGAGGCCAAGGAGGGAGGATCACTCAAGGTCAGAAGTTCGAGACCAGCCTGAGCAAGAGCGAGACCCTGTCTCTACTAAAAAATAGAAAGAAATTGGCCAACTAAAAATATACAGAAAAAATTAGCAGAGTATGGCAGCACATGCCTGTAGTCCCAACTACTCGGGAGGCTAAGGCAGAAGGATCGCTTGAGCCCAGGAGTTTGAGGTTGCTGTTAGCTAGCCTGAAGCCACATCACTCTAGCCAGGGCAACAACAGAATGAGACTCTGTCTCAAAGAAAAAAAAGAGAGAATATGGAGGTAAACTGGAAGGGAATCAGAAATTTTCTTTTCCAAAGAAAAAAAGTCTATGAAGTATCAGATTAATAAGAGAAACAGTCTGAAAAGTAAAAGTGGGAGAATAAAAAACACAGCACAAAAAGTTCTACTCATATAAAATGCTATGAAGGATATAGGCAAGAATTAGTGGAAGAGTCTCTGAGGCACTGAAAACTACACTGGACAGCACAGAAGAGACATTCTTTACTAACCAGATTAAGGTAACCTGAGTTAATACACTAGTTCCACCCTTCTTCCTGGTTAAATTCCTTAATCATCTGTGCCTAAACTTTAAAAGAAATTTCGCATTTCCCTACATTTTCAAATATCTCAAAATTTCCAAAGAGCCCCCTTCTTAGAAAGCAATTCTTTTTGAAAAATGCTTTCAAGCAGTTTATCATCAACCTCATTTTAGAACTTTTACCCTTAAGAAAGATAATTCATTACAATTTCCTAAAATATATGGGCTTCCTAAATTTTCCAAATGGTGGGGAGGTTGTCATGTAAGAGAATGGGGTTGGAGATGTGGCTCTAATCTCCAGAATCTGATTTCCCTTCCTAACAGTCACAAGAGATAAGGAAAAAGATTACAGGACAGTGAATAATCCATCTCATCATAGCACCAAAGAGCCTCCCTTGCCTCTGCCTAGGACAGCCTCCACGCTTTTCCCAGCCTAGCCAGTGCCACTCCCACCTCCGTTTTTGTGTCAGGATCTGATTCCCAGCCCAGAGCACTATTCCCCCATTTAGCTAAAGGAATAGCACCTTGACCTCCCTCAGATCTTTGCTCCAAAGTTAGCTTTTCCATGAGGCCTTCTCAGGTAACTTATAATTAACCCCTTCCTCACCTCCCTATTATCCTATCTCATTTTTTTCCCCCACATCACTTACCACTACAGTATGTATTTTACCTAAGTATTTATCTGTCTAGAAATGAGCTCCACCAAGACAAGTATCTTTGGTCTGTTTTGCTCCCAGCACTCAAAAGTGTAGTAAGTGCTCAGTACAGTATTTCTCAAATGAATGAATGAATGGAAGCACATGGTCTCTTCTCTCTACCCAGCCTAAAAATTTTAAAATGCTTTATTAACTTCAAAAAGGTGTGAAGCCTTGCCTTCCTAGTGAATCACTACCATCACCAGTGTATTTCTCAGAGTTAAATGTCAAAAGAAATATGTGACATTTTTCAAGATACATGCCACTTTTGAATTTTTTTCTAGTGTACTCTTCTGATGTCAACATCTGATGTAAAAGTACATATTCCAGTTTGAGCAAAAGCTGCTACACTAACTAGTAAAACACAAAGCATCAATGAATGAGAGAAAGCATTTGTGTTCTAAGCAAAATGGACAAACTCTATAAGGGGGGCATAACTGCGAATATTAGAAGGATGAAAGACAAATGGTCAGAAAGAATGACTGAAAAAAAAATTCTAATCTAGGAAGTCATTAGATTCTAAAAAGGAAATACCAGGCAAGGAAAGTATATCTTCCCTGAACACAGCACTGGGAGTCAAAACTGCCTATGATCCAAGGTACACAGCACTGGGTAAGAAGCTGTTCAGAGGTTTTAACCCCTTACTCAATTTCTTCCAAGTTAAATTAGAATACTTACCTTTCCTATAGAGAGACCTTTCCTATAGAGTGTGTTTAAGTGCTTTGACTTTCAGGAAAATGGGAGTGGAAAACACTACTAGGTAACTGCAAAGCAACATTATTGCTTCCCAAACACAGTCATACAACCTCCTTCTTTCATACTTCCCTTCCCTGCTCACTTGATTACGTTTCAGCCATAAAACTGAAGTATTCAAAGTGCTTCGTGGAAACTGCTGACACTTAAGGCTAATGCTTATTTCAATCTGATGTGAACGTTCGGGTCCCCAAGGCTGCCACGGGTTCTACTTTCCCAGCTTCAGTCCCAGGTTCTAATCATGGTGGCTCCACCTTGTCTCAAGGCCTGGTCCAGACCCAGTCATCTCGCCACTAAAGGAGTCTCCCCTTTCCAGATTCTCCGTGGGGAAGGCAACAGCGCACCTCTCAAAGGCCAGGTGTGGACAGGAGGGCCGGCAGGAGCAGCTGTCTGGCCGCAGCAGCTGTTACCTGGGGTAACAGAAGGCTGAGCGGGTGGCAGGCCCTGGAGAAGCAGGTAGAGGAAGGCGAGCCCTCCAGCTCTGAGAAAGCCGGCCTGACACTGCCCACCCCACCACACTCCTACTTTGCTCGGCTCCCCCAGCAATGCCACAGGGGCTCCGGCGGAGGAGCTCCCCAGCTCCTCGCGGCCGAGACGTGCCAGGGCCTGCAGGGCCCCTCTCTCGGGAGGAGGCTCCCTCCGGCCCTGCACCTGACCGGTCCCCTCGCTTGACGGCCCAAGCCGGCTGCGGCCGCTGCTGGGGCGGCCTATGGGTGTCCATGCGGCCGGGCCGGGCCGGAGAGGCGGGGACGCGAGCGCGGGCCAGAGGCCCAGGCGGCTCGGGGCGCGCCGGTAGGGCCCGGGCGCGGAGCGGAGCCGGGCAGGGGAGCGAGACAGAGTAGGTGGTTACCTGCGGTCCGGGACAGGGAGTCTCTCAGAACCCAAGTCAGTCCTCAGCCCCAACAACACAAGATGGCCGACACGTCGCCACGCACGTCACGTGACCGCGTACGCTCCACCACGCCCACCGCTTCGGCCCCGCCCCTGCCTCTCTCCCCTCCCCGTTCTCCAGTCTCCCACGACATCCATCCTTTTCGCTGCCGCCCGCCCCTCTGCCCGGTCACGCCCCTGCCCGAGACCCGGATGAAAGGCTGGAAGGGGGCGGGGCGGCGGCCCCGCGCAGGCGCCCACGGGGTCTCGGCTGTAGCTCGGTGCCTGCCCTTGAGTTGAGTAGAGTTGGAGTCCAGAGTTGGGCCTGGGCCAGCTTCCTGCGACTCGGCGCCCAATCCAGAGCCCGTTGGCAGTTCAAAAGTCTCTGAGGATTTTTCGAACTAGAACTTTTCCACAGCTTTTAGTCCCCCATTTTCCTGCCCATTTGCCATCCTAGATCGAAAGCCAGCGGGGAAGCGACAGTAGCTGAAATTCAAAGCAGTTTCTCTACTTGTTAACAATTCCAGTAGAACTGGGACTTGGAACGTGACAGCTGGGCAGGACTTTAGAGCTCCGACTGTGTCCTGGTACATCCGGGCCCTACCCCTTTTACCTACCACTCTCCTATTTCAGGGGCCAGATACAAAACAGGACGCCCAGCAATATTTGGGACATGCTTACGCTAAAAAATATTTCGTTGTTTTTGAAATTCAAATGTAACTAGGCGTCCAGTGTTTTTATTTGCTAAATATGGCAAATCTACCCTTCTCAGGTCACCCCTTTCTTTCTTGTGCCTCTGACTGCTCCCTTCTTGCAGGAGCCTGCCCATCAGCTTAAAAAGATACTCAAGTGCCTCTCATTTGAAAATTAATGTTAAGCGCTCCAATTCCCCCTCCACCCTCTTCACTTCGGCATTGTTCTCTTTCAAGCCAAACCTCACAAAAGAGTTGTTTATAGGCATTTTCTCAACTCCCACACCGGATGTGCAATCATCAACCACCCTAATGTGGCTTCTGTCCTTACCTATCCACCTATTGCTTGCCCTGAGGACACCTCAAACTACAGGTTGATAATTGGAGTTCTTCAGTCCTCATCTTAACTTAGTCCTTCCCTGCCTGCAATGAGATTGACCACTTCCTTCTTTCTGAAACACTTTCTTCCCTTGACCTTTATACCCTTGCTCCTTAAAGTGGCCCTGCCCTGGCAGCAGCAACACCTGCAGCCTTGTTTGAAATGCAGAATGTCAAAGAGGCCCTTCACAGTTCTATTCTGCAGAATTTTACTCCCTATCATCCACATTGTCCCCCTCTCCTTGCCCTTCCCCAAAACTTAGTGCTCCAGATATGCCCATGTTTGAAGGTTCTCAAACATGACATTCTGTTTTCACTTCTGTTCATGCTGTTCCCTCTTGTTACAATGCCATTCCCAATAGTTACCCTATTTCTCCCCAATTTGCATAACTTCTGCTCATCTTTAAAAGCCTAATCCTCATGTCACTGCCTCTGTGAAGATTGCTTTAATCACCTCCATTAGACCAATGAATTTATCCCTTGAACGATTAATTTAAGAGAAAAAAGTAATACTAATGACTGTTATGTGCCAACCACCTCATTAACTGCTTTGCTTACACTCTCTCATGCCATCCTGGTAACAGCACTATGGAGCACTAAGAAACCCAAGCAGGCATCTGAGAGAAGTGCCTACCTTCTCCAAATATCAGCCAGGACTTCCAAGCTCAGGCTATCTGATTGCGGAATCCACATCCCTAACCAGCTTGCCATTGCCAGATTTCTGACACTATGCCACCTGTACGTTGCCTATACATATTTTTTAATTAACTTATAATTTATACACAGTAAAATTTAGAATTTTTGGTGTACAATTCTGCAACCCTTGACAAATGCATCCAGGTGTGTGTAACTACCACTAAAATCGAGACACAGAATAGTCCTGTTACCACAAAAGTTCCCCCAATGGTCCTTAGTAGTCACCCCTTACCCCCACTTCCAGCCCCTGCAACCACTGGTCTGTTTTCTGTCCTTAAAGTGTGACTTATAATGTCATAGAATTAGAACAGCTAGTGTGTAGCCTTTTGAGACTGGCTTCTTTCACTTAGCCTGCATGAGATTCATCCATATTATTGTATGTTTTAGTACTTTCTTCTAGTATTTCATTATATGTATGCACCACTATTTGTTTATCCATTTCCCAGTTTAGGGACATTTGGGTTGTTTCCAGTTTGGAGGACTATTAGCGAAGCCTCTATAAATATTCACATACTAGTGTGCACATAGATTTTTATTTCACTTGGGTAAATACCTAGGAACAGGGCTGGGCACAGTGGTTCACACCTATAATCCTGGCACTTTGGGAGACCAAGGTGGGATGAATTACTTGAGTCCAGGAGTTCAAGGCCAGTCTGGGCAACATAGCAAGACCCCATCTCCACGAAAAAAAAAAAATCTAAAAAAAAAAAAGAACCAAAACCTAGGAATGGATTGGTGGTTAAATAGTGTTGCTTTAATATTATCAGAAACTGCCCATCTGTTTTCAGAGTGCCTTGGTCATATTTTTAGCCCTAAACTTTAAGCTTCCAGAGAGAAGGAACCAAATCTAAGGGATGATGATGATAATGACCAAAATTGACAAAGTCTCTGAGTTTTAACCATCGTACTTGCTGCATTATTCAACTTTGCATCCTCTGCAGCTGGCATTGCCCTGGCACACAGTAAATGTTCAGTAAATATTAATACCAATAAGATAGATTCTCAATTATCTATCTACTCCTTAGGAAGGGTGCTTTCCTTTTCTCCTTTTAGTCTGTCTTCCCAATGTTTCACTAAATACTGGTTTTTAAAGTACAGTAGTAGACTAATACAAGCCCTAGTCAGGCATAATAAAGTTTCAGGTTTATTGTCTTCTTGGTAGAAACAGAGAAGTTGAAAATAACAGATCATTTGGAGGTGGGGGAGGGTAAGGAATTTAATCCCAAACAAGTTTAACTTGTAATGAACACAGGTTTATCCTCTGTGATAAATTGTATTTTTCCAAAGACGGCCAAAACAATGTCTTCCATTTGACATACTCTTCTAGAACCTTCACCACCCTTTCTAGAGGTAGAGTCTAATTCCCCTTCCCTTGGGCCCTTATAACCAATAGAAATCGGTAGAAGTAAAATGATATGACTTCCAATGTTAAATCATAAAAGGTGCTACAGCTGCCACCTTGCTTGCTGAAGTAGTCTCTTTTGAAGCAAAAGCTGCCACTTACTAAGTCCAAATACCCTAAGACTGCCTAAAGCCCACATCACAAAGAGAAGCCCATATCATTGCTCTGTCAACAGCCCCAACTGAAGTCTCAGCTGATAGTCAGCATCAACAACCAGACATCTGAGTAAAAAAATGCCACCAGATGTCTCCAGCCCTAAGCTGTCTAGTCATCCGAAAGTGTCAGAGCCCAAGACACCATGAAGCAGAGACAAGCATCTTCACTGTGCCTTGTCTGAACTCCTGATCCTCCAAATCCAAGAGCATAATAAAATGGTTGTTTTAAGCCCCTAAATTTGGGGTAATTTGTTCACAGCAACAGTGACTGTAACATTTGTTATAGATTAAATCGTATCCCCCAAAAAGATACGTTGGCATCCTAACATTAAGTAGTCAAAATATTACCTTATGTAGAGATAGGTCTTTAGAGAGGTAACCAAGATAAAATGAAGTCTTTAGGGTGAGCCCTAATCCAATAAACTAATATGATTTGTGTCCTTATGAAAAGGAGAAATGTGGACACAGACACACTCACAGCAAGAACATGAAGTGAAGATGAAGGCAGAGATCAAGGTGATGCTTCTATAAGCCGAGGAATGCCAAAGGTTGCCGGAAACCCCCGGCAGCCAAGTAGAGGCATGGAATGGATTGTCCCTCACAGCCTGGGGAAGAACCAATCCTGCCAGCGCCTTGATCTTGGACTTCTAACGTCCAGGCAATAAATAAATAAAACTGTGAGGCAATAAATTTCTGTTTAAGCCACTGTCCTTTCTTACAGCAGCCTAAGCAAACTAACAATCAGAACAAAGGGGTTGTTTGTTTTGGTTTTGGTTTTTAATCTTTTATTTGTGCATAGTTATGGGGTACAGTGCTATTCTGCTCCATTGATATATTGCACTGTGATGTGGTCAGGGCCTTCCGTGCATCCATCATTGGAGAAATGCACATGGTGCCCACAAAGCAGCCTCCCACCATCCACCCCTCCCAAGTTCCACAATCCCTTATTCTAAACTCTGCTTCCATGTGTACACATTATTTAGTTTCCACGTATAAGTGACAACATATGGTATTTGTCTTTCTGAGTTGTTTTACCTAAGATAATGGCCTCCAGTTCCATTTCCATCCATGTTACTACAAAATTGTTTTTATTTTTCAGATGAAGGTCTCGCTATGTTGCCCAGGCTGGCCTTGAACTCCTGGGCTCAAGGGATTGTCCCATCTCAGCCTCCCAAGTGGCTGGGACTACGGGCATGGGCTACTATGCTTGCAAACTAATGCAATCATCTAAAAGGTTGAAGAGGCAATTTAATGAAGGAGATTAGAGGGGCTCAGAGCTACAGATCTGAGTGTCATCCATAGAGAAGAGGTATTTGAAATCCTGGGGAATCAGCAACTACACAGAAAAGTATGGAGCCCAGATGGGCTCTTTGGGAGAAAAAGCTTCTTTCTGGTGGACGTAAAGAAGCTATAGACAGGAGCAGGCTAGAAAGCAGATGGAGGACAAGACCACCTGCCCGTGTCTGCAGAGGTGTCAAGTATAATGGGGCTGGCGAAATGGCCATAGATTTGGTGCCTGGAAACGTCCGCAGAGCAAGGAGAACCGAGGGTTAGGAAAGAGAGGATGATGAGGAAGAGGGGATGCAGGAGTTTGAAAGTGGATGAAAAGGAAGGCTGGAATGGCCAGTGCAGAGGGCAGTGGCCACTCAGATCAAGACCCTAAGGAGGAGGGTTGGAAACGGTACTGAAAACCTAAGAGAAAACACAGGTGAGAAAGCAGCTGAAGATACTGTACCAGAGGACTGAGAAAACATCAAGAAAGATTGTGTGGCCGGGCACGGTGGCTCACGCCTGTAATCCTAGCACTCTGGGAGGCCGAGGTAGGCGGATTGCTCTAGGTCTGGAGTTCGAAACCAGCCTGAGCAAGAGGCGAGACCCCATCTCTACTATAAATAGAAAGAAATTAATTGGCCAACTACTATATATAGAAAAATTAGCCTGGCATGGTGGCACATGCCTGTAGTCCCAGCTACTCGGGAGGCTGAGGCAGAAGGATTGCTTGAGCCCAGGAGTTTGAGGTTGCTGTGAGTTAGACTGAAACCACGGCACTCACTCTAGCCTGGGCAACAAAGTGAGACTCTGTCTAAGAAAAGAAAAGGAAAGAAAGAAAGAAAGAAAAGAAAGAAAGAAAAGAAAGAAAGAAAGAAAGAAAGAAAGAAAGAAAGAAAGAAAGAAAGAAAGAAAGAAAGAAAGAAAGAAAGAAAGAAAGATTGTACAAATGATAACTCTGGAAACAAATCCATTTTTATGTTTGAAAAACATTTTTTATTATAAAAGTATTTGCATATTTTTAATTCTTTTCACATGTCCAACTTCTGGATGTACAAGACAATTAAAACATAAAAAAATTCTTAAAATAAAATAAATGTATCTTTTCACCTAACGCCTCATGATACATCCCAGAATGTTATTATTCATTTTCTCCTGAATCTTCCGCATCATTAGGGTTTCATATTGCTGCTGTTCCAGAGGGTTCCCACGTGCATATTGAACTGCTCTTCTTGTTTTCTTTGTGGTCAGAGACTCCCCCTCCTTTTCAGTGCCCGTAGTGGTGGTGGCAGTGTAGTAGTAGCCATTGGAGGAGGAGAACAAACCATGTTTATGGCTTAAACATTTTTAGAGTTCAAAAACATATCAAGGAAAAATTTTAAATCCCGCCCCCCACACCGACCTAGGATGTTCAGGTTCCCCTCCCCTCAGTTTCTCATGTGGCTTTACCCAAAATGCTGCATGCATAAACAAATGTCATGTGTTCTTTCATTCCCAGCAACGCTAAATGCTGAGGGCACAACAGATGCCCTCAAATCCACCTGATTGCTGATGACACGTAACTTACAGGCTACTTGGACAGAGATGTGGCTTTATATCTCCCATCTAAAAACAAACAAAATAGGGCCGGGTGCGGTGGCTCACGCCTGTAATCCTAGCACTCTGGGAGGCCGAGGCAGGCAGATTGCTCGAGGTCAGGAGTTCAAAACCAGCCAGAGCAAGAGCGAGACCTCATCTCTACTATAAATAGAAAGAAATTAATTGGCCAACTAATATATATAGAAAAAATTAGCCAGGCGTGATGGCGCATGCCTGTAGTCCCAGCTACTCGGGAGGTTGAGGCAGGAGGATTGCTTGAGCCCAGGAGTTTGAGGTTGCTGTGAGCTAGGCTGATACCACATCACTCACTCTAGCCTGGGCAACAAAGCGAGACTCTGTCTCATAAAAATAAAAAATAAAAAAAATAAAAACAAAATAGAACTCTTTGGCTTTACTATGCATGCCGCTGCTCCTGGCCTTTTTCCAAGAAACAAAATGTCTTGGAGGTCTCCACGGATTTTTTCAATGGCTGCCTACCAGTGCTCACCTACGTGGACGTACCCAATATACTTAACCAGTCCCCTGCTGATAGACGTCAGATTGTTTCCTATATTTTTACTATCACACACACTGTGATGAGTATTCCCTTAGATATTTCCTTGTTTGTTTTTATATTTACCTGTAGGACAAATTCCAGGGTCAAAGCTCGTGACTATTTCACCTGCCTTTCTTTCATAACTGCTTTGCATGTGAAATACTCCCCTATGTCTGGGGAGAATGACACTCTTGGTGGCGGGCAGAACCTGCCTCCCTCTATGGAAGACAGAAAGTCCAGATACTCCCCCACCCCGCCCCGACACGTGGGCATGTGACGGGGCTCAGCCTCAGACTCTGAACTGGAGTAAATGACCTGGAGCAGTAGGACACCAGTGTCCCGGTCGGCCAGGGCAGCAGCACCGTCGCTGGCTGGTTCCCGTGCTGCACTGCTGGCTGCTGTCCCAGCTGCCTGGCCTCCCGCCCGTTTCCTCAGCCTGGCCCCCCAGCCCTGCGAGTCATCCGGGAGCTCCTCAGTGTCTTTTCATCCAATTTCTTTCCTGCTCGAATCTGTCTGGCTTAGCTCCTGTCACCTGCAGTGAGGAACTCTGACTGATTCTGTGGTAGGGCAGGCAGCCTCCGAGGTGGCTCCCTGATTCTCGCCAATGGGGCCGACTGTGTGAACAGTAGGGCATTCAGGAAATGACAGAGTGTGATTTCCGAGGCTAGGTCTTAATGGACATTGTGGCTCGCCCTTCACTCTCTCTTGGATCACTGGCTCTGGAGGAAGCCAGCTGCCATGTTGTGAGGACATTCAAGCCGCCCTGTGGAGAGGTCTACAGGGTGGGCCCCTAAGGCCACCAGCCAACAGCCAGCACCCATTTGCAAATCACGTGAGTGAGTCACCTTGGAAGTGGATCCTCCTGAGTGAGTCACCTTGGAAGTGGATGCTCCAGCCCCAGTCTAGCATTCAGAGGACGGCATTTTGACTGCAGCCTCATGAGAGACCCTGAGCCAGAACCACCCAACTAAACTTCTCAATTCCTGACCCTCAGAGACTGTGTGAGATAATAAATGTTAGTCATTGTTTTAGGCCACTAAATTATGGGGTGATTTGTTAACATAAACATAATATCTAATAGAGATACGACGTTTAACTTTCACAGTCTACCAAATTACCCTTCAAAAAGGCAACAGCAATGTACACGCCCACCAATTTTGCACAGAATGCCGAATATGCCTGGTCTCAGAAGGAAGTTGGGGGGAAGCAAGGAAACTGACCCCAATATGATCCCATCCTGAGCACTTCCCTAAGTTGTAGAATCCTAAATGGGACCCCTAGGCCTCCACAGCTACTGCAGGACCCAAAGGATGGCTATGGAAACATCATTCTTGTATCGCCAGGATGAGTGGGCAGGGACGTGCCAAAATCTGGCCTGGTAGACAGGTGGGGTCAGCAAGGAGAAACCACAGCAGGGACAAGGCCACAGGTGTCAGGTCACATGATCAGACCCAGACAGCTCAGCAACTGCCAGCTGCAGGGGATCGTGGCAGGTGAGCAGGTGGACGGGCAGAAGTTTCCTTGAACTGGCTGGGAAAGGGGCCTCCAAAGAACCAAGAAGCTGAACAAGGGCACCCGCCCTTGCGGCCAAGACAGCAGCCAGGACTGAGCATTTCTGAGCTGCCCTGGGATCCCTCGGACCTAAATATAGAGACCCAGGGCTCAGCAGGAGACAGAGGTGCAGCAGTGGAGGGGGGAGGGGAGACAGGGACTGTGTGTCCTGAGCACAAGTTATACGCCAGGCATGGAATCTGCCAGGCAGATAATCACCAGCCCCATTTTATATGTAAAGAAACTAAGGCTCAGTGAAGTCAAGTTACTTGCCTAGTGTCAGATTCCAAATCCCGTTATATCACAGCCTCCAGGGCAGAGGCAAGACTGGTTGGTTGGATGGTTTTCCCTATTGCTCAAAGGGCGGCCTCTGGGGAGAGGACTCATCACTCTTCTGGTGAGAAAGGTACTCCCACAACCTATGCTGTCCTCACTATCAGAGCTGGCCACTCAGGCCAGGCTCCCAAGTTAAGGTGCTCGCAAGGCCCCCGACATCAGGGGTAGTGATCTCGCCTTGCCCGTCTCTGTCTGCTCCAACAAACGTGGCCCGTCCTTGTGAAAACAACATGCATGGGCTGCCTGTTCCATCCCGGGCAGCATGCAAGGCCCCTGTGGCAGTGGGCAGGCAGGGGTGCTGCCTTTCAAAGAGTTCATGGTCCAAATGAGGAGGCAGGGAAGAAGAGGGCTACTGTGCAATGCCATAAGGATTACGCTGGAGAACAACCCTGGGTGAAATGGGAACCCTGAGAAGACACACCTCACCTAGCTCAGGAGTATCAGGGAGCTTCCTGAAGATAATCTCTGAGCTGAGTCATCAACAGTGAGTAGTTGGCCCGTGGAAGGCGAGAGGGCGTGCCAGGCCAAGGCAAGCATGTGCAAAAGCCTGGAGTTGTGGCCCTTCCCAGGAACCATCAGGCACTGCGTATGCCCGGACTGCCCAGTTTGAAGGTTGGAAGGAGAGAGGGAAGGGCGGGGGGCGAGACGGGGCAGGAGCTGTAAGCAGGGCCCAGGTCCTGAAAGTAAGGAATTGAAAATCAAGGGGGAGATGCTAGGAACAGGTTTGCATTTTGCAAAGATTATTCTAGCTGCCAGGTGAGAAATCAGGGCAAAATGAAGGCAGAGAAACCGGTTAGGAGACCACTGCAGAGACCCGGGCCAGAACCAATGAAGGCGTGAGCTGTGGCAGTGACCCTGGAGGCAGAGGGCGGGAATCACAGGGGAGAGACTGGAGAGAGCCGCCTTTGCAGGACTTGGGGACCAACAGGGAGCCAAGACATCCTATCCTTGGTCTTTGTAGTTACACAGCCCAGTGTGTCCTTTTTGTCCTAAGTCCTTTCGTGTTGCATCTGCCATCACTTGCAATCAAGAGTTTTAGCTCTCACAGGCCTGCTTGTCCAGAGAGGCAGATGGATGCTTCAGGTAAGTACGCTGCTGTCTCCATTCTTTCCTTCTCTCTTTTTAACCCTTTGCACTCAGATGTCGAGTGGATAATGAGAAAAATGCAAGCGAGTGCAAAGGGTTAAAGCAATAATAGACTTTCCGCTCCAAGACCAGCCACCCCAGTTACTATCTTATGTCAATGTGGTACATTTGTTACATCTGACAAGCCCACGCTGATACATCATTAACTAGCATCCACAGTTTGCATTAGGGCCCATTCTTTGTGTCGCACATCCTCTGCATTTTGACAAATGTATAATGACGTGTATCCATCATTCTGTATCACAGAGAACACGTTTCACTGCCCTAAGAATCCCCTGTGTTCCATCCATCCCTCTCTCCTCCTCACTGACAACCCCAAGTCCTTTTCCTGTCTTCATAGTTTTTACCTTTTCCAGGATGTTGGCATCAAAGAGTATGTAGCCTTTCCAGACTGCTTTCTTTCACTTAGCAATATGCATTTAAGTTTCCTCCGTGTCTTTTCTTGACTTGATAGCTCATTTCTTTCTATCCCCGAATACATCTTCTCACCACTGAATAATATTCCTCTGTGTGGGCCAGGCGTGGTGGCTCACGCCTGTAATCCTAGCACTCTGGGAGGCCCAGGAAGGATTGCTTGAGCTCAGGAGTCCGAGACCAGTCTGAGCAAGAGCAACACCCTGTCTCTACTAAAAATAGAAATAAATTAGGCAGACAACTAAATATAGGGGGAAAAAATTAGCTGAGTGTGGTGGCGCATGCCTGTAGTCCCAGCTACCTGGGAGGCTGAAGCAGTAGGATTGCTTGAGTCCTGGAGTCTGAGGTTGCTGTGAGCTAGGCTGACGCCACGGCACTCACTCTAGCCTGGACAACAGAGTGAGACTCTGTGTCAAAAAAAAAAAAAAAAAAAAAATTCCACTGTGTGGATGTACCAGTTTATCCACTTATCTACTGAAGAACACCTTGATTGTTTCCAAGTTTTTGCAGTTATGAGTAAAGCCACTATGAAGATGCGTCTGCAGGTTTTGTGTGGACACAGCTCTCATCTCATTAGGAGAAATGAGAAGGAGCATGATTGCTGGATTGTTTGGTAACAATATCACCACTCCTTTTTCATGCCCTGCCCCTCTGGAGGGCTAGATAAATGGTGCCTGTGAAACATAGGTCTTGGGTTTGTGCAGAAAGAGAATGGTCCTCCCTGGGGAGGAAAGGGTATTTCTTAGGACAGGGGTCCTTCCATGGGTCTCCCAAATACCCTAGAATCTAGGGCCTAGATATACATGGGAGGAAGGGCATTGGCTCTCCTCAGAGTTTCACAGGGTCGGGGAAGCAACCCAAAGCGAGCTATAGTTTCACCTGGAGCTGAAAGCATCCTCAGATGCGACGGGGAAAGCAACTGACAACATCAGCTGAGTGCTACAGAGTGAAAACGCATCCTCTTGTTTCCATTTCTAACTGGATTCAGGGACTCAGCATCCAGCAGAAGCCCTGGGCTTCGCCCCTAATGAGACACTCTCTTCTCTCCGCCAATTCAAGGAAGCTTAGAGGCGCTGGGTGCAGTGGTGCGCACCTGTATTTCCAGCTACTCTGGAGGCAGGAGGATCACCTGAGCCCAGGAGGTCAAAGCTGCAGTGAGCTACGATGACGCTGCTGCACTCCAGCCAGACAGACAGAGCAAGACCCCGTCTAAAAAAAGAAGAAAAGAAAAGAAAAGAAAAGAAAAGAAAAGAAAAGAAAAGAAAAGAAAAGAAAAGAAAAGAAAAGAAAAGAAAAGAAAAGAAAAGAAACAAAGAAAAAGAAACTAGAAGCACATTGATGGGATTGCCAAGTTCGTTTGCACAGTTTATTTAAAAAGAAACAGCTGTAAGGTAAAAAGGCAGGTGTTTTCTTTGTTGTAAAGACAGCAAGTACAAAAGATAAGTAATAAATATAACAGTAGGAAATATTTTTTAAAAAATACGACCAACCCTGGGATCTGTGAGCAATCCCAAGAGCTCTTAAGATACGAAAATCTGAACTGGGAAGAAACATTTTTCACCTCAATGCCTTGGAGCAGATGTTGGAAAATGGTTAATGAGGAGGAAGGTCATGACTTTGGGGAGTTTGAAAGGCCCTGGATTTGTCACTTGGGAATGTCAGGGGTCCGCTGTAATTCAATTTGCATAAAGTTGGAGTGAACAGGGATCCTTCTATGCATTAGTATTCTAATTATGCTTTCATTCTTACAGGGAAGTGGCACAGCATTTAAGAGTGGAAAAAGGGTGGAATGGAAAGGCACGAGTGGCATGGGGTGGAGCAGGCAGGCCCGGGGGACACTAAGGGGCCAGGAGACAGGGGCAGGACCTCTGTCTTGTCTCTCTGCTGTGTCACCTCAGATGAGTGCAATTCCCCCGTTGGAGGGGGGACAGGCAGTGGGCCACGCTGGCCTCCCTCAAAACTCACCATCACCCGAGGACAGAAGATGCAAAAGCAACTGGCAGGTCTGACCAAGGAGGAGAATATGGGAGCTGGGCAGGAAACAAGGAGGAGGCTGCAGAGAATTCCCCAAAAGGTGGGCTGCACAAAAGACCGCCAGTCTGCACAGACCCACACCGCAGACTGCTCTTGATGTGGAATGGTAAAGAGACAAGGAGAAGCGCGTTCTGGCTACAGAGAAGGGCAGAGGAGGGAGGCAGGAGAGGGAGGCGAGTGGGCACCTGGCCCACCCCAGACCCTCTTGGAGGGGCTGGACACCGGGAGCAATGAGGGCGGGCATGGAGCTGGCACTGGGGGTGCGTGTGGATGCTGGCTCAGGGAGGGGACCTGCAGGGGTGGAGAACGTGCCCGGCCGACTCTACCCGGGCATCCGTGAGGCACAGCTGTGCACGGAGGGCAAAGTTGCCAGACTATGCACTGAAAGTAGCCTTGAGTTCCTTGAAGGCCGCCTGGCGGAGCTTCCTCTCCTCCTCCTCCCGCTTCCGCTCGTCTTGCTCAGCTTTTAACTCAGCTTCGAACTTACTGGCAGATGACAGGGCCTGGGCCTGCAGAGAAACAGTGAAAGCAGACCCACGGAGTAAGGGAGGGGAAGAGAAACGTGGAGATGCTGACACCTGAGCCAGCAGCCCAGCAAACAGACCTGGTGACAGAGACACCCAGCCCGCCCCCTTCCCTCTGGTCTTCCGAAGGCCACGTTCTGACATGTGTTACATGTGCTTCTGACTTCCTTCCCAGGACACTGCTTAACATCCCTGTTTCTTGCCCACTTGTACATCCTTTAAGTTCACACTGATATTGTTTAGTTCCAGGGGAAAAGACAAACCAAAATGAATTCCCTGCTGGGATTCTGACTGAGACAGCATCTGTCTGCCCGTGGCGAAGGTTCACCTTTGCAATTTGCAGCCTTCCCTGACTGCCTCGGTCTCCACGAGGTGCTGCTTTCATGTTCCCCACTAACCAGCCATCCTGTGTTTACCCCTAAATGTTACAAGATTTTGTTGGTATCGTGAATGGGATTTGGTGCTGTTTGGGCTTTTTCAATTAACAATTTGTCTTCGATATTATATCAGATAAACCCATCTAAAAATTCTCTATTCTAGAACTGACTCTTTTTGTGTGTCTTACCAATTTGGTAAAATTTCTGGACAACACACTGAGTGTGTAGATTATTTTAATAAAGACTATTAAATTGCTAAACAAAGCAGCTGTTCCAGTTTACACCTCCACCATCACGGATCGGACAGACTCATTTCCCCACAGCCTTGCCAATGCTTATCATTAACGTTTTTCCTTTCTGCCAATCTGATAGGCAAAAAAAAAAAAAA
>VSMD01051161.1:0-34332 GCA_008750895.1 Mirza zaza
AAATAAAAAAAAAAGGTAATGAGAGATACAGAGCTTGATAATTTCTAAATGAAACAAAATCCCAAATATTAATAGAACAAAAGGAAAGAGAAAAAAGGGAAAAATTTGATATTTTATATTTGCCACTGAGAGAAACAACTACTCATGGTTAAAACAAAAAGAAAAAGAAAGAAAAGAAAGGAAAAAAAACCAGAGGCAATAATGTGCTTGGTTCCTTCTATTAAAATGTCTGGGCCAAGCAGGAGGCGGTCCCCGGCAGGTGCCGCCTCGGCGCAGGGAGAACCGGCCGAGCGGAGCCAGGCGTCTGCTGCACGTCCCGGCAAGGACACGGGCCAGGCACGGCCGGAGACGGGGAGGAGACGGGTGAGACGGTCAAGAGAAAGAGCAGGAGACGGCAGGGCGGTCGAGGAGGACGCCGAGCCCAGCTGCTCCCCCGGCCTCAGCACCACCTGTGCCACAGCTCCAGGGGTCGGCCAGTCCTGCGCAACCGTCACACACAGACACAGTCGCGTCATCCCGAGACTCTCCTCCTGCCACGGTGCCAGCGAGACCAGCCTCGTCTTCTTCGAACTGGCCTTTGAGACCGGCCCTCCATGGGTGCCCGCCATGCCCTCACCGTGGCCTGCACGGCAGGAAAGTCGCCCGAGTGGCCCGGCTGGGACACCCACTCTCTGGGCCAAGCGACCCTGTTTCCACAGGGCCAGGCCTGCGGGGGCGGCCCCAGCCCCTCCCGCCTCTCTGCCCCCCCGCTGGGGGCTGGCCTGCTCCTCTGCTCCGCCCCCACCCCCACACATGGCCCCCACGGCCCCCTGGAGAAGCCTGTGCCTGCTGACAAGTCTGCTTAATCCCCAGGTGCTTTACCAAGCCCACCCGCACTTGTGCTGATTTACGTCTTCTAGAATTAGCCAAAAGGAAGGTGACATTTTGCCTCTCTCTGCTTTATCTTTGTTTTGTCTTTCCATTCCATATGAGCCCAGGTGGAACGTGGCTACTTCTTGGGTTCCTAAAACATGAGCAACAGGGATGACCCTGACAGGAGGCTCTGACCTTGGCGGAGCAGTGTCTGGGGCTCTTTGCCAGAGCACGCGTTTGTGTTCTGAGAAACACAATCGTACTGACGTAAAAACAAAACATGCCAAAAACCAGACAAAGGAGATAGAAGGTAGGAACAAAAACAGCAGCTGTGCGGCACAGTTTGATAGGCCCACTGCCTGAGCATGCTCCTCCTGGGAGCCTGCCCTTCGCGGGGTGCTGGGGACACAGGCAGGCACCAGGCAGCCATCACACGGTGTCCACTCTTACATGTCACCTCCGCAGAGAGCCCCTCCTCCTCTCCTGCCTACAGTCAACCCCACTGCAGCCTCCGCCACCTGGCGCGGCCACGTCGCCGCCTGTCTTCCCTGACAGCACAGACCACAGTCTGTCACTTTCGTGTTTGCCTCCACCTCCTCAACTAGAATGTGCCTGGGGACCAGGACTGTCTCAGTCATCACTGCAACCCCAGAGTTCATTAACACGCCACTTGGGACATTGTTGCCTCCCCAAATATCAGTGCTGAGGGAGCAAATGGACCATGTGATAACCGTGCGGCAAGAAAGGGAGCCAGCGTGCGTGGGACAAGGGGGAAGACCTGGGTGTTCAGGGAGGGCTTCTTGGAAGAGGGGACACCCAAAGATGGAGGCAACACCTTAGGACAGCAAGCGCAAAAGTCACGCACCCAGGTGGGGACAGTGGAAAGGAAATTCCAGGAAGAGGGAAGAACACAGAGCAGAGCAGCCAAGGAGACCGCACGGAGAGTGCCGGAACAGCGCAGATGAAACGGCGCTGGGGGAGGCCCCTGTGCTCGTGGGAGCACGGAGCAGGTGTGCAACATGAGCAGGGAGATGGGAGTGGGACGAAAGATGCCGGTGCCCCAGGAGAGCCAGGCACAAACGTGGCAGTCACCACAATCAGTGAAGGTAGTGCCCCATATGAGGCCCAAAGGATGCTGGGAGAGCCCGGGCCGGGAGGAGGATGGTTTCAGGAGGAAGGCCGGGTGGAAGGCCCCGCGGAGGGCGGGGTCCTGTTGGAGGAGCACACGTTTGTGCAGGCGTGCCTGGGTGGGCATGGACGACACAGGCCCCAGGGCTCCGCGGGCTGCGACTGGGCCTGCGGGCAGCTCCTGCCTGTGCACAGAGAGACAGGAGAGGCTGACGCAC
Source organism: Mirza zaza (assembly GCA_008750895.1). Taxonomy (NCBI): domain Eukaryota; kingdom Metazoa; phylum Chordata; class Mammalia; order Primates; family Cheirogaleidae; genus Mirza; species Mirza zaza. Next base: position 2,199 of record VSMD01051161.1, read on the forward strand.
CGACCTTCTCAACCAGGTCTTCGGGGGCCTGTTCCTCACAGAGGCGAATTTTATCTTCAGTGCACTTCTTCAGAAGGTCTATCTTGCTTTTACTCTTGGCCCGTGGCTTTCTCACCTTGGACTGCTACGAGAGAGGGGTCAGAGAAAACATGGGCAAGAAGGTGGTCTGTGGTCACCAGTGAGTCACGCAGTCCCCAGGGCTCCCAGGCCGAAAGAAGTTTCTGCAGCTCACGGAACTGCAAAATCTGCACTAGGCCAGACAGGGGTGGGGGGCACCAACACATCCCTCCTACCTGCAGCTCGGGGGCAGCCAGGGCCTGGTCCAGTTTCAGGCGCTCCGCCTCGCGCCAAGCAGTCTGAAATTGCTGCAGCAGGACTCGGGCCCGGATCCTGGGGAGGGCCAAGCTCCTGTCCATCTGAGCGAAGCAGCCGTGGATCTCCTGCTGCATCCCAAGCAGCTCCTCTTCAGACACAGAGAAGGCTGCGGAGCAGAGCCTCCTGGGAGGGAAGAACAGCAACACACTCTTACCCAGAGAAAGTGTGGGTGCAGGGCTGGGTGGCGCAGCTGGAGGTTCAAAGGTCATCAGTCATATCCACATCTGGAGGACGCAGCTCAGCGCCTCAGCCACACATTCATCCCACAAGCATTTCTTAAGCACTAACGAGTGTTGTGTTAGCCGTGACGTCATATTGCAGCTGAGGGTTAGAATCGAATGAGGCGAACCTGGGAGGGTGTCTCTTCCAACAATCGTGACCTTGAAGATAACCTTGTCTTGCTTTAGAGACAGCCATGAAAACAAAGCGTTGTCCACTGGGCAGTGGCACACCGTGCATAGGGACAGTGGCACAGAGGACAGATGCTCAGCTCAGATCAGGGGCTCAGGACGAAGGGGGTCTCCTGCACTTGGTTTGAAAAGATGATTAATTGACATGATCACTTAGTGGAAACCTAGTCCATGCTGGAAACCACAGTGAGTGGTTTACTGTTTCAGGTTGAATTGTGTCCCCCCAAAAATATGTTCAAGTCCTAACCCATGGTACCTGCGAATGTCACTTTACTTGGACACAGGTCTTTGCAGATGTGATTAAGAAGTTAAGATGAGGTTGCATGGGAGTAGAGTGGGCCCTTAATCTAATGTGGCTGGAGTTCCTATAGAAACAGGAAAAGAGACAAACACGCAGGCAGGGGCCGTGTGAAGACAGAGACAGAGACGAGTGGCACGTCTACAGGCCAGTGAACACCAAGGACTGTCGGCAACAACAGAAGCTAAGAGAAGGCATGGAACAGATCCTGTTCTAGAACCTTCGGAGGGAGGGTGGCCCTACCAACACCCCGATCTTGGAATTCCAGCCTCCAAAACTGTGAGAGAATAAACGTCTTCTGTTTTAAGCCACCCAGGCTGTGGTCCTTTGTTATGGAAACACTAAGCAACAAACACATTTGCCTACCTCCTTGCTCATCCCCCAACCTAGTCCTCCAATTCCAGACGCAGAAAGGAGGGATGTCCCCTCTTCCTTTCCGCAAGGCCCCTGCACCCTCTGAAGGGAGAACGGCCACACGCTCACTCTCACTGCCGCGCAGGAGCCAGGCCTGGCCACAGGAGGCCATACGGAGTCCCGGGGAACTTCTGGACAGAATCCCTCTCTGGCCCGGAAGGGACAGTTCAGGGACTGGTCTTTTCTCTTTCTCCCTGCTTTGGACAGTGTGCGTCTGCTCACTTATTCATTCAACAAAGTCTCTGTGACAAATGGATGTGTTTGGTTGCTCTGGCAATGTTCTGTCAACAGTGGTGGCATAGAATGTGCTTTGTGGATGCTTTAAGTTTGGAAATATCTGCAGAACACCTATCAGGCTGGCCAGGGTCAGGCTTAGTGCCCCCAAGTCTCTATGTGGGAAAGGGGCTGTAGGCCAGCTGGAAAGTTCTCTCATGAAGGCAGAATGGGACCTTCAGGGATGACATGAATCCTTCATCAAAAACAGTCTGAAGTCCCCAAGCTCACGACATGTGACACCCCTGTCCTGGGTTCCTCCTTCTGTGGGTCCAGAAACTGCAGCCACTCCCTGGCACCTTCCCCCTGCAAAGCTTTTGCTCGTGACCCAGGGAAAGCAGCTCTGCAGTACATCTAAGTGTACTCGAGCCCGCCTTCAAGCCAGAGCAGTCCTTAGTAGTCTTGTCCTAACCCCCTATTATGCAAGCACCAAGAGAATACAGAAATACAGGAGGCAGAATCTTTGCCCTGAAGGAGTTTGAAATCAAGGCAGGAACTTAGGAAAGAAGTCTCCATGACATACATTCCTGGGAAAAATATTCCTCATTAATTCCTACTTTAGCTGACCAGTTTCACAGCCCCATCTTGCTCAAAATTGGGAAGCTTATAAAAATGTTTCAAAACTATTGTCCAATGCCATTTTACATAGTGCCTCAGAAATAAAGTCTGCAACCTTTTACACAGAATCTTAAAGAAGCAAAGTATATAAGCAGACTCACATTGTGTATAGAGTTGATCCTTTAAACCCTTAGAAAAATCATAGAGTTTTCTGATAGCCAAGTGAGAGGTCTTTTTCCTGTTAAATGGCCAAATCAGTGGTGACTTTATTAATACTCCCTGCAAAATGGAGCCAAATGAGGTTGGAGAAAATCACCCATCTAGTAACAGGAATGCCAAATCTAATTTGCACACTAAGAAGAATCCAAAACCAGCTTGAACATACAAAGAGAATTTGAGCAGAATAAATATTCATGAGAATAATCCATGGGAATAAAAAAATAGCATTTAAGGATTTGATTTTTACAGGCTTAGAAAAGAGAGTATCTTGTTTTCTCTGTCAAAAAAGGAAAAACTAATGAAGACTAAATAAATGAGGCCAGAATCACAATGGAGACAGATGGGGAGGAGCCAGAGGTCACTTATGCAAACCAAGATACCATCTCTCTCTGCAGACACCTGGGGACCTGCTCTCCGGGTATCAAGGTCAGTCCCCAGGGACAGGAACTGTGTGGGAAGGCGCATGAAATCACTGAGGCCAGTAAGACGATGGGAGACAACTTCTACCCAGGGTGGGGGGACTGCTCCACCACCTGCTGTCCATCAAAGAGTCCGAGAAGGCCCAGACTCTCATACAAATATTGTCTTCACATTTAACCTGCCAGCTGGCATCATATGCTGCTGAAAGCACCCTAGAAGATTCCATTATTGCGGTCCTCATTTCACAGGCAAGAGAGATGAGACCCAGGGAGGTTAAGTGACTTGCTCTCACCCAACAGTAAGTGGTGGTCCTGGAATTTAAGCCCAGGTCCCTTTGGTCTACACTGCCTGTGTCTCAATCCACACTGCCTGTATTTGAGGCTCCTCAAGTTTCCAATCGTGTGAGCCAGCCCCAAACAACTGCGGACAGCTCTGTTGGTCTCCACAGCACCACCAAAGGCTGGCTGCTCTGGCCACGCCAAGTCTCAGTCGCAAGGAGAAGCGGTACGTGGCACAGGGAGAGGACTGCAGGACGCTGGCCTCCCTGGAATCTGGCTCCAGCTTGTCCTCACTGCCACATCTCCCAGGTCTAGAGAATCTATTTGTGCAGTTCACCCATCATTTTCCAGTTGCTGCAGGGAGAATGTTAGTAGCTGTAGTCTACTTTCTCCTACTCAGAAGTAGAAGTCAGGCCCAGGGACTATCAGGGAAGAGGAGGCGTGTCAGATTTGGCCGACTAGAGGGATGGAATTAGTTAGACCCTCCAGATCAAGGAGGGGCACAGAGAAGCCTAAAGGAATACAACTGAAATATTTTGTTTTCTCAGGCCACATGCTATAGATATCCATTTCAATCATAAATGTTTTTTCCTGCTTCTTATAGACTTAGAACTTCCTGAGTATAATTGTTCTCAGTTATGGGTTTATACAAAAGGAGATAGATATAATGAGTAACTTATCAGCCACTTTAAGATAAATTATTAAAGAGACTAAAATATTATGACACAATAAAGGTCTCTAAATCCCCTTAGCTTACATGTTAGCAATGTTTATGTTTGCTGCAAGTCTACCACTAGACCCAAGCATACAGTAGCTCAGCACTTACAGGTAAATTAGTTTTGTAGCTTTGTCTTTGACATTTTGGATTTTACTCTTATCTTGCCTAGAAGGTTTTAAAGTGTTAATGAGTGCCTGTCTACTTCCAGTCCTGTTTGGCCTAAAATATTTAATTGGTTGTAAGCTCCCTTTTGGCTCTTCAGTCCTCTTGGCCACAAGGGTCCCACTGAGGAACTGGACGGACCCAGGGCAGGTGACCACACCACCCTGGCAATGGATGTGACAAAATAAGGATTTGGCCATAGGTGCTACCTCTGGCAGATCTTGGCCAAAAGGGGCAAATTGTGAACTAAAATAAAATATTAAAGCTCTCCCAATCCCCTGCCCCCGAAAAAAAGAAGTAGAAGTCATTACATGGTTTTTGAGTTAATAATAAAAACAAGTAGCCCAATTAATGGACCAATGGATGGAAGGGCCAAGTGGAAAGGCTGTGCCACGTGGTGGGGTGGAAGAACCAAAATTAAGGCCCACTATCATGGTGGCCTTGGCATTTGGTGAAACCAGGAGGACCGGGACTGGCCTAACCGCAAGTTCCCCTCCCCACACTGCTCCCTGACAAGGCCCCTCACCAAACAACACCTCTCACCGGGGAGACCAGCAAGGGCCAGCTCACCCTGAGGAGCAGGCGTGCGCTCCCTGGGCGCCCGGGGGCAGGCCCGCCCGCCTCCCACACCCTGGCTCTGGCTCGCTGGATCCCGTGGGGCCATCCTGGCGCGCCCGGTCCTCCCGCTGGAGTTTAGTGATCAAGATATGCATCCATCTCCTCTGCCCAGGGCCAGTGCCCTGCGCTAGGCCGGCCCATACGCACGGCGGCGTGGGGACCCTCCCGTCGGGGCGGACGGCAGCCACACTCACGTGAAGACCGCGCGCTCCCAGCGCCGCAGTTCCGCCTGCTCCTCCACCGCGGCCTCCAGAGCCTCCTCCTTCAGCCTCTGCCTCACGCTCCGGACGCCCTCCCGGTCGCGGTCCCGCGCCTCGCCCTCCAGCTGCTCGGCGCGCGCGGCCAGCTCCCGGCCGTGCTCCTCCAGGACCTGCTGCAGGAAGAGCCAGGGCGCGCCGCGCCTGAGCAGCTCCTGGGTCAGCGCCGAGTTCTGCAGGCGCCGCAGCTCCTCGGCGGCTTTCTCGGACAGCGAGAGGGTCAGGGCCCGGAGCCCGTCCAGGGCCGCCTGGTCCAGGCGCTCCTGCAGCTCCTCCAGGCCCGCGCCGTGCTCTGCCATCGCGCCGCGCCACTGCTGCAGGAGCCGGCCGGCGTCCTCGGCCGCCTCGCCGATGGCCAGCTGCGCCTTGCGCTGCTCCTTGTGCTGGCGGGAGCGTGGAAAGGGCAATTAGGTGGGGCAGGCTAGGCGGTGCAGCCCTTTGGGAAAACGCTTTGGAAACCTGTTGCAGAGGCACGGGATGTTTATGGCCTTTCCGCCAACCACCTCACATTTAGAAAATTATTCTTAAGAAAATAAAAGACAGCAAAAACTTCACGTCTTCAATATTCATTGAACACATATTTACTGAGTAGGCAAGGCCCAGGAGGCAAAGTACCCGGGTTCTAATCCTGGCTTCTCCATTCACAAGCTGAGTGGCCCAAAGCAAGAGTTACTTCTCTGTGCCTCCTCTTCCTAATCTGCAAAATGGGGATAATAATAGAATCGACCTCAGAGAGTAGTTGTGGGTACCAGATGAGTTGCTTCATACGTGTGCAGCTCTTAGAAGAGTGCCTGGTGTGGGGGTCACACCAATACACATCCGCTATCAGTGTCACTACGTGCCAGGCACACAGTGTCTGCAAATTGGGATATTTTAAGGGGAAAACCTGAGATCATTGAGAGACAACTTAAATGAGGAGGTCACCAAAGGACCTCTAAGGAAGAAATCAGGAAAGAACACTCCTGCGAGAAAGGAAAGTGGGAGTAAAGGTGGGGAGGAACGGCATGCACAAAGATGTCCCTTGCGGCAGTGTTTACAAGAGCAGGTTCACAGAGTCTCAGTCCTAGCTGAGAGAACGTGAGACACTCTTCCTTGTGTCCGTGGGTCCTGGTCACCAGAGAGTGTCAATTCATCAACTCTGTAAATATACTTATTAAGCACTGACTATGTGTCAGGCAGTGTCCTCAACACTGGAGACACGCACATTTTTGCCTTCATGGAGCTAGATTCTAATTGTGGGCCACTCACAGTATTTATCAAAAGTAGTTACAAGAGATAATATTCACAGAAGCCTTCCAGAACCTCTTGTAAGATCTGGAGTGCGTCCATCCTTTTAGATACGAACTTGGACTGAGCCAGACATCAGGGATGTGTGGTTTTGACCCCTTACCCAGTGGCTCAGAGGCGAATGGGGTGTTGCTCAGGATGTGATATATTTCAGTGGTCAAGGTGAGGGGCGTATCTGTTGGGCCCACATTTGGTAATATAATAGAAGGCAGAGTTTCTATTGATCACATTTAAAAATTATTCTGCATCCTCTCTGTTCCCCCAAACAGTACCAGCCCACTAGCCCACTACCCAGGTGTCCCCTGGCACGTGCCACATACCCTCTCAATCTGTCCTTACTACCTGTGCTGCTTGTCTAGGCCCTCGTCAGCTCTCACCTGGCCAAGTGTCAGAGCCTCCCAGGGGTTTTGTGTTCCCAGGTTCCTCCAACTCCAACCAGCGCGAGCTTCTGTAATCACAAATCTTATCTCTCTCTCTCTGCCTGAAAACCCTTCAGTGTTCCCCACCATCTTTGGCCTTGCACACCACGCCCCCACTGGCTTGGCACTGACTCCCAGACAGGTGCACTCCAGCCCCTGCCCTCACCTCCCGGCACGCCTCACCTCCTCGTGCTCTCGGCGCTCCCCAACACGTGCCGTGCGTGCCACTCACTTGGTATTTGGCCTTGACCACATTAATTAAACACTATAAGCTTCAGTGTCTTCATTTAAAAGAAAACAGAAAAAAACAGTATCTCCCTCATAGTGTTAATGTAGGCATTTAACAAGATCTCTTATATAACACACTTAGCACAGTGCTAAGAAAACACTCAGTGAATGTTAGTACCTGTCATCAGCAGTCACTCAAACCAGCACTCCTGTTGCCTTGCCTGTACAGACATGAGTAGTCTACCACGACCTTCTGCTGTGCACAGGCAGGATAGGACTTGGAGAATCCTGCTTGACACAGCAGTCACTACCAATCAACTACAGATGGCACATTCGATGCCTGCACAGTCGCCCTTCTGAGCACGCTGCTGGCAACACCTGACACAGTACCTGGCACTCAGTGGGTGCTCAGAAATGGTCATGCAAAGGACAAATAGCACGATGCCTTATGTACCTTTTGCAGCAACTCTCGTCTTCTCTTTATTATTAACTTTTGGTGGAGTTTTTTCTTTTCCTGCTTTAAGTCATTGTCCAACTTCTGTTTTATAGAAAAGACTTCTGTCTGAGCCCGCTCCAGGAGCATTTCCATTTGATCTTCATCCAAGTACCCCGCTCTAGATGGAAAAGATGAAAAGCTAATTAATGCACTCTCCAAACTCACCTGTAGCTTGACTGCTGTTGTGGCTGAACATTTATCTCCACATTACTTTGGTTTGAATCGGAAAAATCTTTGCCCTCCAGAAGGATTAGGAGAATGGGCAGTTAAGATATTCATAAAATACCAGCAGAGTAAGGTCAGTGTCATTAGAGATGGGCAGAGAAAGCTCAACACAGGAGAGAGATCATCTGTTAGGGTGGAAATTGGCGAGAGTTCTGGGAGAAAATAACATTTGCAGGAACACTGTGGTATGGATAGAATCTTCCAAGAGGAAATGGTGGATTAAAACTCCTACTGTCAGGAGTAGCACAAACGAAGCCTAGGAGGTGACTGCAGGGAACACTTTGTGTAATGGTTAATTGTGTGCATGAACCTGACTGGCCCAGGTGAAACATTATCTCTAGGTATGTCTGTGACGGTGTTTCCAGGTGAGATCAGGAGAGCAGGTGGTCCTCCCCAGTGTGGGTGCATCACCCAATACATTGAGGTCTTGAAGAGACCAAAAAGGCAGAGGAAGGAGGAGTCTGTCCCTTTTTCTGTGCCCCACAGCTTAAGGTGGGACATCTCATTTCATCTTCTTCTGCCCTGGACTGAGATTTACACTATCTGCCCTCCCGGTTCTCAGGCCTTCAGGCTCAGACCAAGTCACAACTTCTGATTTCCTGGGGCTCTGTTTTGCAGACGGCAGATAGTGGGACTTCTCAGCCTCCATAATTGTATGACTCAATTCCTATAATCAATTAATCAATCTCTCTCTCTCTCTCTCTCTCTCTCTCTCTTTCTCTCTCTCTCTCTCTATATATATGTATATAAAATATATGTGTATATTTGAGGGCTATCCAGAAAGTATCCAGACATTATTAATATAAGATTCTATTAATAATGGTTGGATACTTTCTGGACAGCGCTTTATATATTTTCTATTAGTTCTGTTTCTCAGGAAAACCCTGCCCAGTACACCCTGCTACCACCCTGCTACTGTACCTAGTCTGTGTGCATCCCTGGGCCGGGTACCAGCTTGGCACAGGCTAAACTCTCAAGGGAGGCTTCTTGAAAGAAATAATAGTAGATACATGTTTTAGAATTATACATCGGTGCCAGTCTTTTCAAAGAGAATTAAAAAACAACAGGTAAAATATTCTTCCCTGGTAACTGCTTACAACCAGCTATTAGGCACTTTAATCAAAGGCAGGAAACTATTTCTCTCACCTAAGTGCAAATTAATCAGGAAGCTCAAGTAAACTGCGGTGTTACATTTATTAGCATTTTTACGTGGGAAGTGTTTGCATAATTTGCACATTACAGAATCCTCATTAAACAGGGCAAAAGAGGAACAAAGCCCTGAAAAAATTACCTAAGTAGTAAAACCAATTCATAAAACCACGAATTGTTGCTGTAAGAGAGCCAAAAGCCAACTTTATAGTCATGTCCCTATTCATTTAGAGCGTAACGAGAATACATTTCATTGTTTGCAGTTGAGCCGCCTGAAAGCAGAGTTGTGCGGGAACACCGTGGAACGCCGAGGGACTGCACCGATGAGAACTCGGCAGTGCCGCCATTTATCTGACCATGCGGCACCCAGGTGCTGCCGAGATAAACCATCCAGAATCCACGACAAGCATCTCTACATTTATACCTAATGCCAAAGGTGAATGCAAGAGCCAGCAGTGTGCTGGATCTCAGAGAAGTGAGCTCTTCCTTCACACCCATCATGGATTTCTCTAGAAAGTATTGATGGGGACTGGCTTCACACTAGTCCAGGATGGGCACTATAACTACATCAAGGTTGGCCATGAGTTAACACCTGCTGACGCCGAACAATGGCCACACAGGGGTTCATTATACGATTATCTTGACTGCTGTGTATGTGGCTAAATTCTATAATGCAAAGGATTTTTACAACTAGAGAATTCTTCTTAAGAGATAAGTAAGGGACAAGGGGGTGGAGCAAAATGGCAGAACAGAAACTTCCAGCAACTGTCCCTCCTCATGAACACCAAATTCAACAACTATCCATGCAAGGAGGCACCTTCAGAAGAACCAAAACTCAGGTGAGGGATCACAGTACTGGTTTTGGCATTATGTGAAGGAAAGAGGCACCGAGGAGGGCAGCAAAGACAGCCCTGCACTGCCTGCGCCACCCTCCCCATCCCTGCGGTGCCATTGGACAGGGGGACACAGCACGGGGCACAATTCTGCTGGCAACCACAGAGAGGCATCTAGACATTCAGACCAGCCCAGAGGGAAACCTCCAGCTAGCCCTGCCACCCCACCGGCAGAAGAAAAATGGCCTGGGGCCTGGACCAAATTCCAAGGCAGTCAGGCCACAAAGGCTGCAGTCCTTGGGCAATCCCCGTGGTTTGGAGCCAGTGGACTGGGGGTGCACGTGACCCAGTGAGACACCAGCTGCGGGGGCCAAGTGAGCGCCTGTGTCGCCCCTCCCCCCAACTCCATGCAGAGCAGCTCAGGGAGTCTTCTTCCATTTGGGGAAAGGAAAGGGAAGAGCTCAGAGAACTTTGCTTTGCATCTCAGTACCAGCTCAGCTACAGTAAAATAAAGTACCAAGAGACTTCTGAGGCCTGAGTCCCAGCCTTGGTTCCTGGAAGGCATTTCTAGACCCATCCTGGGCCAGAAGGAAACACACTGCCCTGAAGGGAAGGAGCCAGTCCTGGCAGGATTCACCTCCTACTAACTATAGAGAGTCCTTGGGCTCTGAATAAACATGACAGGTAGCCAGGCACCAGTCACCACAGGCTTTGGGTGAGACTGGCTGGCTTCAGGTGTGACCTGGCACTGGTGGCCATGAGGGAGTGCCCACGTCACAGTAGCCCAGCACAGAGAGTGAGGGAAGAGAGTGAGGGACTTTGTCTGGTAAGCCAGAGAGTTCTCTTGTATCTTACCAAGTACACCAAGGTGTTACCACGAGGAATCTGCAAGAATCACAGTATTACTGGGCTTGGGGCACCCCCAGTGCTCATATGGCTGCAGTGACCAAAGATCTAGACCACAATACTCAAGTATCTTTGAATATCTGGAAAGCCTTCTCAAGAAACACAGATTCAAACAAGCCCAGACTGTGAAGACTAAAATAAACACCTCCTCTTCAACACCCAGACACTGACGAACACCCACAAGCATCAGGAACATCCAGGAAGACAGGACCTCACCAAATGAACTACATACAGTACCAGTGACCAATCCCAGAGTGATGGAGACATGTGACCTTTCAGACAAAGAATTCAAAATAGCTGTCCTGAAGAAGCTCACTGAACTTCAAGACAACACAGAAGGAATTCAGAAACCTATCAGAGAAATTTAACAATGACATTGAAATAATAAGAAAAAATGAAACAGAAATTCTGGAGCTGAAAAAATGAACTGACAAACTGAGAAAAAAGCATCAGAATCTTTCAATAGCAGAAATGACCAAGCAGAAGAAAGCATTAGTGAGCTTGAAGACAGGCTACTTGATAACATACAGTCAGAAGAGAAAAAGAAAAAAAGAAGGAAGCATACCTACCAGACCTGCAAAATAGTCTCAAAAGGGCAAGTCTAAGAGGATATAGAAAGAGACTGAGGTAGAAAGGTTATTCAACAAAATAAGGGAGAACTTTCTAAACCTAGAAAAAGATATCAATATTCAGGTACAAGTAGGTCATAAAACACAAACAGATTTAACGCAAACAAGATTACCTCAAGGCATTTAATAATCAGGCTCCCAAAGGTCACAGATAATGAAAAGGTCCCAAGGGAACCAAGAAAAAAAAAAAAACATATAAAGGAGCTCCAATACATCTGGCAGCAGACTTCTCAGTGGAAACTTACAGGCCAGGAGAGAGTAGTAGCATGACATATTCAAAGTGCTAAAGGAAAAAAACCTTAAACCTAGAATATTATTACACCCTGTAAAAATATTCTTCAAACATGAAGGAGAAATAAAGACTTTTCTAGACAAAGATATTTCATCAAAACCAGTCCTGTCTTATAAGAAATGCTAAAACGTTCTTCTATATGAAAGAGATGGAAGTTCATGAACAATAAGAAATCATCTGAAGGTATAAAACTCACTGATAACAGTACACAAATACAGAATATTCTATTGTATCAATATAATTGCACTGTATAAATCACTCGTATCTTGAGTAGGAAGACTAAAAGGCAAACTTATCACAAATAACTACAACAACTTTCTGAGATATAGCATAAAATGATATGGATGGAAATAACTTGCTTAAAAAGCAAGTGGGGGGTAGGAGTTAAAGTGTAGAATTTCCTTTTGCTTATTTATTTGTTTGTAAGGAGAGTTGTAATATGTTTAAAATTTGTTATAAAATGTTTATTACAAGCTTCATGGTAACCTCAAATCAAAAAATCTACAACAGATACACAAATAATAAAAAGTAAGAAATTAAAACACACTACCAAAGAAAATCATCTTTAACAAAAGAAGACAGGAAGAAAGAAAGAAAAGAACCATAAAACAACCAGAAATCAAATAACAACATGGCAGCAATAAGTCTTACATATCAATAATAACATTTAATGTGAATGGACTAAACACTCTAATCAAAAGACACAGAGTGGATGAATAGATTAAAAAAAAATATTCAACTATATGTTGTCTATAAGAAACCAACTTCCTCTATAAAGATACACATAGACTGAAAATAAAGGGAAGGAAAAAGATATTCCATGCAAATGGAAACCCAAAAAGAGCAGGAGTAGCTATACTTCTATCACATAAAATATATTTCAAGACAAAACCTGTAAAAAGAGGCAAAGAAGGTCCTGAAATAATGATAAAGGGGCCAATTCAGCGAGACGATATAACAATTCTAAATATATATGCACCCAACACTAGAGCACCCAGATATATAAAGCAAATATTATCAGAGCTAAAGATATAGATAGACCCCAATAATACAATACAATACAATACAATACAATACAATACAATACAATACAATATAATACAATACAATACAATAATCGTTCGAGACCTCAACACTCCACTTTCAGTCCTGGACAGGTCATCTAGACAGAAAATCAACAAAGAAATATTACATTTAATCTGCACTATAGACTGAGTAGACCTAATAGATATTTATAGAACTCTTCATCCAAGAGCTGCAGAATACACATTCTTCTCCTTGGCCCATGGATAATTCTCAAGGATAGACCATATGTTAGGCCAAAAAACAAGTATCAAAAATTTTTTAAAAATTGAAATCATATCAAGTATTTTCTCTAACCACATGGAATAAAACTAGAAATCAATAACAAGAAGAACATTAGGAATTACAGAAACATAGAAATTAAACAACATGGTCCTGAGTGACCAGTGAATCAATGACCAGATTAAGAAGCAAACTAAAAAATGTCATGAAACAAATGAAAATGAAAACATATCAAAACCTATGGAATACAGCAAAAGCCATAAGGAAAGTTTATAACAATAAAATGCCTACCTCAGGAAAGTAGAAAAGCTTCAAATAAACAACCTAATGATGCATCTCAAAGAACTAGAAGAACGAGAGCAAACCAAACTCAAAATTAGAAGAAAAGAATAAAGATTACAGCAGAAATAAATGAAACTGAAACAACAAAAATCCAAAAGATCAGTGAAACAAAAACTTGGTTTTTTGAAAAGATAAACAAACTTGACACACTTTTAGTCAGACTAAGAAAAAAAGAGAGAAGACCCAAATAAATAAAATCAGAAATGAAAAAGGAGACATTACAACCAGTACTATAGAAATTCAAAGAAACATTAGAGACTAGTATGAACAACTATATGCCAATAAATTAGAAAACCTAGGAGAAAGGGCTAAATACCTAGACATCTATAACCTACCAAGATTGAACCAGAAAGAAATCCAAAACCTGAATAAACCAATAACAATAAGATAGAAGCAAAAATAAAAGGTCTCCCTTCAAAGAAAATCCCAAAATCCAATGCCTTCACTGTGGAATATTACCAAGCATTCAAAGAAGAATTAACATCAATCCTATTTAAACTATTCCAAAAAATCGAGGAGGAGGGAATATTCCCAAACTCATTCTGCGATGCTGTATTACCCTGATACCAAAACAAGACAAAGACACAACAATGACAAAAATAAAACTATAGACCAATATCTCTGATGAACATAGATGCAAAAATCCTCAACAAAATGCAAGCAAACCTAATTCAACAACACATTAAAAAGATACTCATCATGATCAAGTGGGATTCATTCCAGAGATGCAAGAATGGTTTAACATACACAAATCAATCAATGTGATACATCATATCAACAGAACAAGGACAAAAACCACATGATCATTTCAACTGATGCTGAAAAAGAATTTGATAAAATTCAACATCTCTTCATGATAAAAACTCTCAAAAAACTGGGCATAGAAGCCCTGTGGACTCACAGCAAGTATCACACTGCATGGGGAAAAGCTGAAAGCCTTTCCTCTAAGATTTGGAACAAGACAAAGATGCCCACTCTTACCACAGTTATTCAACATAGTACAAGAAGTTCTAGGTAGAGTAATAAGGAAAGAGAAAGAAATAAAGGCATCCAAATTAGAAAGAAAGAAGTCAAATTATCCTTCTCTGCAGATGATACAATATTCTATCTAGAGAAACCTAAAGATTCCACCAAAAAACTATTAGAACTGATAAACAAATTCAATAAAGTAGGACACAAAATCTATATACAAAAATCAGTAGCATTTCTGTATGCCAACTAGAAACAATCCGAAAAAGAAAACAAAAAAGTAATCCCATTTACAATAGCTACAAATAAAATAAAATACCTAGGAATAAACTTTACCAAGAAGTGAAAATCTCAATAATGAAAACTATAAAATATTGATGAAATAAAATGAAGAGAACACACAAAATGGAAAGATACTCCATGCCCGTTGAATCAATATTGTTAAAATGTCCAGACCACTCAAAGTGATCTACAGGTTCAGTGCAATCCCCATCAAAAGACCAATGACATTCTTCGCAGAAATAGAAAAAAGAATCCTGAAATTTATATGGAACCACAAAAGACCCAAAATAGCCAAAGCTATCCTGAGCAAAAAGAACAAAACTGGTGGAATCACATGATCTGACTTCAAATTATACTTCAGAGCTGTAGTATGCAAAACAGCATGGTACTGGCATAAAAACAGACACATAGACCAATGGAACAGAAGAAAGAACTCAGAAATAAATCCACACACTTATAGTGAACTTATCTTCAACAAAGTTGCCAAGAACATACAGAGGGGAAAGAACAATCTCTTCAATAAATGGTGCTGGGAAAACTGGATGTCCATATGCAGAAGAATGAAACTAGAACTTTATCTCTTGCCATATACAAAAATCAAATAAAAATGGGTTAAAGACTTAAAACTGAGACCTGAAACCATGAAACTACTAAAAGAAAACATTCAGGAAATGCTTTAGGACACTGGTCTAGGCAACGATTTCTTTAGTAATAGCCCCAAAGCACAGGCAACCAAAGCAAAATTGGATAAATGGTATCATATCAAGCTAAAATACTCCTGTACAGCAAAGGAAGCAATTAACAAAGGGAAGAGATAACCCACAGAATGGGAGAAAATATTTGCACACTAACCATCTGACAAGGGATCAATATCTAGAATATACAAGGAGAAGGAGCTTCAACAACTCAACAGGAAAAAGTCAAATAATGTGATTAAAAATGGGCAAAAGATCTGAATAGACATTTCTCAAAAGACATACAAATGTCAACAAATACATGAAAAAATGCTCAACATCATCAGTCATCAGAGAAATGCAAATCAAAACTACAATGAGATATCACCTCACCCTAGTAAAATGTTTTTTATCCATAAGACAGGCAACAATGAATGCTGGTGAGAATGTGGAGAAAGGGAAACCCTTGTACATTGTTGGAGGGGATGTAAATTAGTGCAACTACTATGGAGAACGGTATGGAGGTTCCTTAGAAAACTGAAAATAGAACTACCATATGATCCACCAATCCCACAGCCAGGTATAATAGCCAAAAGACAGGAATTTGTTATATAGAAAAGATATGTGCATTCCCATGTTTATTGCAGCATGATTCACAATAGCCAAGATTTGGAATCAACCTAAATGTCCATCAATAATGAATGGATAAAGAAGTTGTGGTATATATACACAATGGAATATTATAAAGCCACAAAAAGACTGAAATCCTGCCATTTGCAACAACATGGATGGAACTGAAGAACATTATGTATGTTAAGTGAAATAAGCCAAGCACAGAAAGACAAATCTTACATGTTCTCACTCACATGTGGGAGCTAAATACTAAAAACAATTGATCTCATGGAGACAGAGAAAGAGGGTTACCAGGGGCTGGGAAGGGTACCGGGGAGGGAGGGCTAAAGTGGGGTGGTTAATGGGCACAAAAATATAGTAGATGGAATGAGCAATATTTGATAGCACAACAAAGTGGCTATTATCAACAATAAGTTGGGATATACTTTAAAATAACTACAAGAGTGGACTTGGAATGTTCCTAACACAAAGAAATGATAAAGGCCTGAGCTGACAGATACCCTAATTACCCTGATTTGATTAATTCACATTGTATGTCTGTACCAAAACATCACATATATCCTGTAAATACATAGAACTCTTATGTACCCATAATAATTAAAATAAAGAAATTTTAGGCCGGGCGCGGTGGCTCAAGCCTGTAATCCTAGCTCTCTGGGAGGCCGAGGTGGGCGGATCGTTTGAGCTCAGGAGTTCGAGACCAGCCTGAGCAAGAGCGAGACCCCATCTCTACTATAAATAGAAAGAAATTAATTGGCCAACTAATTTATATAGAAAAAAAAAATTAGCCGGGCATGGTGGCACATGCCTGTGGTCCCAGCTACTTGGGAGGCTGAGGCAGCAGGATTGCTTGAGCCCAGGAGTTTGTGGCTGCTGTGAGCTAGGCTGACGCCACGGCACTCACTCTAGCCTGGGCAACAAAGTGAGACTCTGTCTCAAAAAAAAAAAGAAGAAGAAAAAAAAGAAATTTTAAAAACAAGAAAGAAAGAAGAAATAGTCAGCACATATGATGAATCAACAGAGTTAGCTGGTCTTCAGTGAAGACCGTTTGGGCAGTTTGTGCTATGGTTTGAACGTTCCCCCAAAACTCATGTTGAAATTTAATTGCCACTGGGAGGGTGTGAAGAGATGGGACCTTTAACAGGTGATAGGGTCATGAGGGCTCCACTCTTAAGAATGGGTCAGTGCCATCCTCGTGGGACTGGGCTTGTTATCACAGGAGTCGGCCCCTTTCTGTCTCGCACACACGCTGCCCCCACGCAGCATCCGGCTGCCACACCGTGGCGCAGCAAGAAGGCCCTCGCCCGACCGTGGACTTCCCAGCCTGCAGAACTGAGAGCCAAATAAGCCTCTTCTACAGATAAGTTACCCAGTCTGTGGTGTTCTGTCAAACCAGCAGCAACAAAAGACAGCTCGCACCAGTGGGGCAGCATCTGGCCTTACCTCTCGTGCTTCTGGATAAGGTGCATCAGCTGAGCCGCAGCAGTGCTCAGAAGGCCTTGCACCTGGGTCTCCGATGACTGCAGGTTCTGCACCAGGTATTCTCTGTGGCCAAATCTTTTACTTAGATGATACCTCTTACTAGCCTGGAAAAAGTCCATTAGCTCTTCTACATTATCCTGTTTAAAAAAATTTAAGACAATATGCCTAGTTAAAGTTTAGAGAAAAATCTTTCTAGATACTTAAAATATTACTCTTCGTTTCAGAAGAATATACACAGGAAAAGAAACGCTGGGACTAACACCTTTAACCTCCCCGTCCATAACAAAGGTTTATGAGAAAATTATACACAAATAAGAAATGAGGGCTTTGAAAAGTGCAGTCTAGACCTAGATGCTAAAAGGGTATCAGAGCATCTTTACTGCCCTAAGAAATGGAACATAAATTTCACCCAGTCATCCTTCGCCCATGCACCATGCCCAGCCGTGGAGGTGAGCTGAAGCTCTGACATAAAGCAGCCATCAGCCCAAGCCCCAGGAGCTCCACACCCAGGAGACCACACAGGTGTGCACAAAGAGCAGCAGGAGTGCTCCTCAATCCACAAAATGAACAGAGCCCAGCCAACACAGGAGAGTAATAATAAGCAGCTTATATCGGGGGTTTTCTCTGGGCCTAGCACAGGCCAGAAGTGTTTCATGCCTCATCTAACTTAACCTAAGGAGAGAATATTATTACTCCCATTTCACAGATGAAGAAACTGAGCCCACATCACACAACTGACGAATGGCTGAGCAGGGATTTGAACCCAGCAATCTAATTTAAGGACAAGGCCTATGCTCTGAAATCATCATAGGCTGCCTCCAAAAATCCAGCTCTAACCAGTAGACAGCAATGAGACCAGCAGCATCTGCAGTGTCATCCCCTGGATTGGCTTCGTTGTCTTTTTACCCGTCTGTGGAAACACCGTCCATGTGACGGATCACCAAAAGGATCAACGCTTTGTTAACAGAGACATATGAGGCCGTGGACACGGTACTTTCCACAGAAAGCCGCAACACCTCCAGGTCTCGACACTGGGAATGAGCGCCGTCCAGACAGTGGAGGCTGCATGGTCAGTCAGAAGTGGCCTAGCATCCCCTTAGAATTACTGGTGACACAATCCCTGCCACAGGGCCGTTGCAGCTGTGTCCCTGTTCTCCGCAGCACTGGGGCCGTGTGTTGGTGATGTGAGTCTGTTGGTGCCCAGGTAATGCCGTGGAGTCTGGATGCCTAACTAGCAACGCAACAGAGTCCCTACATTATGTACTTTCATTTCAGGTTTAATGGGAAAACCTAGATTGCAATGGAGAGGCTAGCCTGTTCTCTTTACGTCCCGGGTGCCTTGTGAGAGTGGCTCTCTCTTCCCGAGAGGCTGGTGACAATTACTTGGTTTCTTCCTGGGATGGCCCTGACGGTCTCAGCCCTCACGTACTGGGCCGGTGCTGGTCGGGTGCCCCCAAGGGAGAGCAGGGCCAGCCTTTCCTTTGTCAGTGGTTGCTGAATGCTGAGTCGCGTGGCCCCAACTCCAAGGACCCGCTCACAGACGCAGAGGCAGCCATGCTCACACCTCCTCCTCACCCCATGCCGTCTTTCACCCCTGCTGCGGCGACCGCAGACACAGAGGCTGGCTGCAAACCTTGATTCACCCTGGGTGGACGCAGCTCCTTCTGCAGTGTGTGGAACCTACACTTCCAGTGCAAGCAGGGAGTTTCAAATAGGGAAATTTAACCATCAAGCCAACTTTCTGGAATGATTTTCACTTATAAAGATAACACTGAAATAGCAGAGTGACTGCTACGTCAGAAAAACACACTGCGCAAGAACCACAGGTTTACATTCGTAAAATGAACACGACACTGCACCGAGGAGCAAATGAACCCCTACGGACTGAGCATGCCAGACGATTCCCCAAATCCTCCAGCACCATCCACAGGCACCTTGCTGTTGATAAACAGAGACTGGCTCATAAACCAGACGAGGCAGCCTGTCTAATGAATGATGACATCTGCACTTCTCAAATATGTTATTCACAGTCAAAACAGAAAATTCCACAAAGTAAAATAAGAGTTTGCTGTGACTTCCCTCACCACCAGCTGGAGCATGCTGTCAGGACCCACAATAACACAGGGACAGACAAAGAAGTATGTTCTTGCAAACCAGGGACGCCACTCTGTGCATGTGTGCTGTGTGCATGCCCTGTGCCTGTAAAATATTAATACTTCACGCAGGCCTCATAAGAAATTCCACAGAAAAGCTAACAGTCTCAGATAAACTATTTTCACCATCACCTTAGAAATTATTCAGTCTGCATTAATAACATTCACACTCAAGCTTACATGCAAAAACACACGAATTCATCCAGACATATTTAGACACGGATACTAAACCCTACATGCACATCAGTACACACATATGCATATGTATTTAATTTTTCACTGCTATATACATACATACAACACATTATATGTCATGCCGAGCACTAACTCTCCATTAATCACCTCATTAAATCTGTATCACACACCTGTGAGTACGGGGGCTCTTTTGTGCTCATCTTACAGGTGAGGAAACTGAGGCTGAGAGAAGTGAGGTAACCTGCTAAAGTTCGCACAGCAGGTGACTGGTGAAATGCACCAGCCTGAGTTCACAGCCTATATGCCAAGCCACCACCTGCTCTGCTTACCAGAAACTCACTCACACACCAAGAGGCACAAGGAAGAGAAAGTTAGCTAATAGGCACACGGCACAAAAGGAGAGACAGGACTTAACCCTGAGAGAGAGGAGAAATTTACTGAAACAATTCAGGAAAACTACTCTCCCATCACAGTAAGCCTAATTTGAGGTATTACCTGTATTTTAGAATAATTTTGCAGCAACATTTTAGCTGCCTCTGGCTTCAATTCCCCTTTGAAAATAGCACTTTTTATCTGCGTAAAAAAGATGCTATGCAGTTCGTTTCTCTGGAAAACAGCCAGCTGTCTGTGAGCCTTGGCGAAGTCTTCCTCTTGTTGCAAAGCGAGAGACTTCCTCAGGTGCTCCTGCTCCAGGCCATGGAGGCTTCGCAGAAGGTTGCTGCACTCTGTAACAGACTGTGCAGAGGAGAGGCAGCACGTGAGAGAACAACATGCTGAACACATATGCACACATGCACGAAATGCATGTGCACACACGCAATGTGGACATGCACACACATAAGCACTATAATATGTATATGCACACAGCATGCACACACATGCAATGTGTACACTCATGCATACACATGTGTGCACACACAGGCAATGTGTGCATGCACACATGTACATTCATGCACAAATACCACATGCACACACACAAGGCACAGGTACCTGTGCACCCACACAGTACAAACACATGCACGCAGCAACATAGAGTGCACATAGACATATACACATGTGTGCACGCACACACACACACAGTCCTAAGCTGACAATGAGAAGCTCCTAACCCACAGCATATGCTGTTACAACCTGGCCTCCCTATTATCTAAATGTTTCCCAGAACAATCTCAGAGCAGAAAATTCAGAGGGGTGGTAATCTGCAAATCCAACTGCCTGAGAATGGTCTGAATGGAAATCTTAAACATGAGTGGCTCCTGCGGTTAGGCCCACAAGGTAATTGCCATTATCTTTCATTCTCACTTCATTGAAGGGAAAAATGCCAGCAATCAGGCCCCAGTGGAGATCCTTTGGGTAAAAGACAGGCAGAAGAGGAGTTAAGAAATGGCCACGTGGATGCCTGTGTCTTACATGGCTGTTTGAGGAAAGGACGAAACTCACCTCTACCGAGCTCCTGCTGCAGCCCTGCGCCATGTCACCCACTGCTCTTACCTCTGTGCGGGCAGCAGAATTCCAGAAGTGGCCCCAAGATTCCCAGCCCCTGGCATACATGTCCTGTAAATTCCTGTCCTTTGAGTGTGAATGCAAGTTTAATTGTGACGGGATGATCACTCCTGTAATGAGGTTTACGGCAAAGGTGAGTGTAATTAAGGTCCCTAATCAGTTGCCTTTGAGGCAAACAAAGGGAGACCATCCCAGTGGGCCTGACTTCATCAGTGAGTCCTTAAAAGAGGGACTGGGTTCTTCCGGAAGACGCAGACCCACTCGTGCTGGCCTCAGAGAAACAAACTGCCATGTTTTTAACTGTCCATGGAGAGAGAAAGCTTCTAGGAGCTGAAGGCCTCAGGCCTCCACCCGCAAGGCTGTGAAAGCTGCAGACAGCCCGTGCATCTTGGGCAGGACCCCCAGTGCCAGAGGAGGACAGGGCCCAGCTGAGGCCTCGATTGCAAGCTGGTGACAGCCTGAGCGAGGTCCCAGTGAAGCTGTGCCCAGACACCTGACCACAGGAACTGAGATAAGAAGTCACTAAATGTTGGTGATCTGTTACACAGCAACAGAAAACTAACACCCTCCACTTTCTAGGGGAAGAAACACAAGCTCAGAGAAGTTAAGGGCCTTTCCCAAATTCCCCCCAGTGCTCAGGAGGGAAGGAAAGGTGCCGAAAGCCAATCTTCAGGCCCCAAGCTGTGAAACCACACGGGCAGTGGGCAGGGCAGCATGTTGGCGGAGCGGGGCAGAACAAGGTGCTCACGGAGAGCAGGCAGGGCGCAGCCATCCTGGACAGCAGAGCCCAGGCCATAGGAGGCGGGAGGCTGCAGACCGTGCCTGGCTGGGCCGAGCAGGGAAGGCAGACGGGGCTGGATGCGTAGCTCCTCCAGGGTAAGATCGGATGCTCTACAGCCGCCCTGAATTCCCCACTTTCAGGGAACGATGTCAGCAGCTCCCCAGTTTCCCAAGTCTCAGACCTGCTCACCCCTCTTCCCATTACTAACGAGAGCCCATGAGGGTGACAGGCTCGGCTTTGTCTTTTGCTGTTTTTCCAGCTTTCCGTACTTCTCAATTTTTTTAGAATCTGGGCCAGAAAAAGGAAGCATTAATTATGTATTTATTTATTTTTCCCCTCCCTCCACCAACATTAATTATTTAAAGACCCCCAAGAAGTCCAACAGCCAACACATGACAGCCCCTGTCCACAGGTGCTCACAGCAAAGCCCGTGGATAAGAAGAGCAGCGGCCACAAGGCTAGACGTGAGGGACTTCCCTGTGCCTCCTCCTGGCCCTGCCGGGACCCATCCCAATGTCGATGGTTGCCTGGGCCACCAAATAACAACTCAGCCTTTTGAAAAGCCGCTTTTATTAAAAAGCATTGGATTAGACTCTCTGAGTCACTCTAGTGCAGAGAAATGGCATCTGCAGCATTCACAGCTGACTTGATGTAGATCAAAGAATGCAATTCACCAACAACCATGAGGGTGGCAGGACCCTGACTGTGGGCACTGCAGGGACACGCTGCCGTGAGTGACTAGCTGCTGCCCAGTTAGGTTGGTTCCTACATCAAAGTGACCTTCTTTTCTGAAGAATAGAATCTGACAAGTCCCAAACCTCAATTTATTTTAACTAATGGAAATGAAAAATGGGGCAAAATCCATTTAGCTCCTCACAGCTAAGACAAAAAGCACACACACACACACACACAAATCCTAAAACAAAATTTTCTGTCCTTGTTTAGAATTATGTCTCTGCTGAAGAATAAGGTATGAGGCAAAGAAACATTTGTGTCATTGTAGAACACCCTCTCAAATAAATTTAGATGGGACCCCTGTGCCTACTTCTTCCTTATGGTGAGTTCAGACACTTGCAGAAATATGGCCAACCCTTAACCCAGTTCAACCTCCTATGGCACAGTTGAGAAAACTCAGCCTTAAAATAGGGGCTGCCCACCCACAGGCCGGCCAAGCAAGCAAGGTCTTGCATGGAAACAAGTGAGGTGGCCTGGGTGAGAGGCACTAGAGAGTACTGGGGACTGTGGCAAAGTATAGAGCAATCTACCTGCAGGCAGCCACTATTTAGTCCACCAAAGGATATGCAGGAATATGGGCCTAACATGGCCAAATCTTCAAATCTTCCCATTCTTTAAGAGAAGCTGGAAATTTGTCTTTTCTTATATAGTAAGTTTTGTATTTTCAATATTGTCAACACATGTATATTTTTGAAGGAATATTAAAATAATGATCACTCACCTCCAACTCCCTAGCGAACTTTCCAATAAAATAGACTTTTTTCAGGGGCGATAAGGCACGTGTACACTCTGGCTTCAAACACCTAGAATAGCGACTTGTCCCATGGAGGGAGTGGGGGACACAGACCTTAGGGGACAGTATCTCAGTTCCAGTTTGAGAAGCATAAGGCTTGGTCAGGGGTCAGGAGTAACTGCTATGCACAGTGTCGATGATAGGAAAAATGTGAGATCATGCTCAGGAAGTTATGATTGTACTATATTATACTCCCTGCACTCAATTTAGCAGGACAGGCACACTATAGAAACGCTTTATAAAAATAAATTCCAGAAATGGTTAAAATGTAAGAGTTCTTGCACTTCAGGAATCTTTTCCTTTAAGATAAAGATTCGCAACGGGGTTATGAAGCCTTAGGCAGCACAGAGCAGGGTTCGGCCTGGCCTCCTCTTCCTCAAGTAGCTGGGAAATGGCGGGCACAGAAGACCCCAGAGGGAGGACTCAGCCTCGAAGTGCCAGTGATTGGCTACAGGAAGCTGGGTTGCAAGGGGCTTGCCCTCTAGGCCTCAGTTTTCCAATCTCCAGGTAGAAGAATTTCACATATTCTACGCCATGGGTTCGATTAAGATAATATTAAATTATGAACCATGGAAAGTGCTTCCCCAGGGCTGACACTGCCAAGCAGTGACCGAAGTACTGCGCAAGATTAACCTACTTATTCTCACAACAGTCCTCTGAGATAGGCACCATTACTCTCCCTATTTTAAGGTGGTGGAACTAGACCAGGGTGACTGAACAATGTGACTTCCAGAAGAACCCAGTGAGGCTCCGACCCCAAGCGACCTGCTCTTTGTGTCTATACCCTCACTACTCTCCCCGGGGCCTCACAACGGAGAAACACTTGGAAACGACAGGGACTTACACAGGTGTTTGAATGTGGACAAATCCCATCTCTACACTGATTACAGCCAGCTATCCATACCCGTGGGCTCCACGTCAGTGGATTCAACATCCGAGGATCAAAAATATTTAGAAAACAAATGGATGGTTGCATCTGTACCGAATATGTACACACTTTTTTCTTGTCATTATTCCTTAAACAAAACAGTACAACTACATAGCATTTCCATCGTGTTAGGTATTTTAAGCAATCTAGAGATGATTTAACATACACAGAAGGATGTGTGTAGGTTATATGCAAATACTATGACATTTTTATTTCAGGAACTTGAGCATCTGCATATTTTTGGTAACCAAGGAGCAGGGGAGGGGTCCTAGAGCCAATGCCTTGGGGTGCTGAGGGATGACTGCACTGGGATTCCTAACTTTACTCAAAAAAGCTGATACTGCTCATTTTGCTTTTCTTTTTAAAAGCTAACTCTAGGTGGAATAATACATCCAAAATATTTTCATGCATTTTATTTCAAGATGACTACAACATATGACAGATAGTTATGATGCCCTCTACGGTCCTATAAGATGGAGTGGCTTTTACAGACTGGAGGGGAGCTAGTTCTAGTAGCTTTTATAGCTCAGATACTATTTTTGGAAGCAGACTGGCTCAACCAAGGCAACTTGTCTCTGGACAGAGCGACCTAGGACACTCAGAGGGATGATGCCTGCCCACTGACACCAGCCAGTAGGTGTGGGGGAGATGGGAGAGTGGCTGCAGAAAGGCCCTGGAAGGGCAGGTTGGGAGGCCCTGAGGGGAGGGCTGCAGAATGGAGGAACCCAGAGCCCAGCGTCCTTCACGCCTCTGCATAGAGAAGCATTGCCCCAGGCAGCCTTTTGGTGGCAAAAGCACTGGAAACATTTGAGATGCCCCAAAGGAGATAACCGCACCAGAGGCGGGCACCCTGCCTGGAGTGGCTTGGGCAGGTAAGCTTCTCTGCACATCAGCTTCCTCGCCTATACAATGGGAACCTCTCAGTCCCTACCTCCCTGAGTTGGTGTGAACATTTATTGAGTGCCACATAATGTGCTTAGCACAATACCTGACCCACAGTGGATGCCAAGAAGGAGCTGTTATTACTACACACCATATTTTTCAAGAGTATTTAATAAAACCAAAAAATGTTTATGCTGTGATGTAAATAAAAACAAGCAAGATATGCAATTACATGAACTGCATATGCCTTATTTATAAAAAAAAAAAAAATACGTAAAGCAACAGGCCAAGATGTACCCGGAATCTGAGGGCCGGGGTGAGACAGAGCCATCCCTGCGTGCCCAGGGCCAGGCACACGCAGGAAAGCAGTCACCAGCCAACTGTGACCCTGTGCCACCGAGTTGTGAAACAGGCTCCCCTAGTTGTTTTTTGGGGTTTTTGGGGCTGGAATCAGCAAACTTTTCTGTAAAGGGACAAATATTTTAGACTTTGTAGGCCACATATTCTTTGGTTTTTGTTTGTTTGTTTTTTACAACCTTTAAAAATGTAAAAACAATTCTCAAGTAGAGGGCTCCACCCAGATAGGACTGGGCTCAGGGGTGCTCACTTGCCGGCCACCACCTTCAAGTATTTTCTAAGCCTCCCTGTTAAACATGTACTACTTTTACAGGACAAAAATGATATATTTAGGAAAGAAGAGAAAGTGAGAGGTAATAGGATCCTTCAGGGGCTGAATCACTGAACAGTGTACTCAACGCACTCTTCCCAGGGGCACCTGCATTGGACATCACAGCCTTCTGTGAACCATGCCCTCCGCAGACACGCTTAGCTGTGAATGAAGCCTTTCTACTCTCTCTCTGACCTCTCCTGACACTGTAAACATATCTCTACTGTAACATGGCTGAATGTCTCATTTTTTATATCTTTCAATAGACTATAGACTTCTTGAATGCAAGAACCATGTCTCATTGTTCAATGTACCTTCCCTGCCTAGCCCAGTGCCTGAGAGACAATAAGTACCCAATACATGCTTGCTAAATCAATCTGGATGGAGGGGAGGGTGGGTGGATGGATGGATGGGGAGACGGATGGTTGGATGGGTGATGGGTAGATGGATGGACAGGCAGGTAGATGGATGCACAGGCGGGTGGATGGATGCACAGGCGGGTGGATGGATGCACAGGCGGGTGGATGGATGGACAGGCGGGTGGATGGATGCACAGGCGGGTGGATGGATGCACAGGCGGGTGGATGGATGGACAGGCGGGTGGGTGGATGCACAGGCGGGTGGGTGGATGCACAGGCGGGTGGGTGGATGCACAGGCGGGTGGGTGGATGGACAGGCGGGTGGATGGATGCACAGCTGGGTGGATGGATGGACAGGCGGGTGGATGGATGCACAGGCGGGTGGATGGATGCACAGGTGCGTGGATGGATGGACAGGCGGGTGGATGGATGGACAGGTGGGTGGATGGATGGACAGGTGGGTGGATGGATGGACAGGCGGGTGGATGGATGGACAGGTGGGTGGATGGATGGACAGGCGGGTGGGTGGATGGACAGGCAGGTGGGTGGATGCACAGGCGGGTGGGTGGATGCACAGGCGGGTGGATGGATGCACAGGTGGGTGGATGGATAAATGACAAATCCCTGAGAGGAAGAGGAAAGGCAAGGAAGGAGCACTTGCCTTTCAGACCTGCCTTACCCTTTCACTAGCACACTTCAGCAACTCTTCTGCTTCCTCCATGGCCATCATCTCCCTCTGGTACTGGTTTTCTGTCTTCTTTCTTGTTTCCAGGTCACATTCAGCCATCAATGCCACCATCTTCCGATCATACTCCTCTTGTACTTCATTTTCCAG
This sequence comes from Mirza zaza, assembly GCA_008750895.1. Taxonomy (NCBI): domain Eukaryota; kingdom Metazoa; phylum Chordata; class Mammalia; order Primates; family Cheirogaleidae; genus Mirza; species Mirza zaza. The sequence continues at coordinate 29,181 of VSMD01051161.1, forward strand.
CAACAGAAACTGCTTTTTGAAAACAGCACCCAACCTCCTCTCCACTTGGGGTGAGAGGTGGCCACTGCTGCTGAGATTTTTCAGCAGAAGAGCAATGATATCCTTGCTGATTTGGGCTCGACAAGCCTCCAGGTCTGCATCTGCTCGATTCAGGGTTGCAATCTCCAACCTTGGAAACACAAAAGTCAAAAGAATTTTATTACACGGAATTGCAACTCAAAGCTCAAAGGTTTTAAATTATTTGTAGTTAGGGCCTTTCTTTCTTCCTTTTTTCCTCCTTCTCTTTTCTTCCTCCCTGCCTTCTGCTCCATTCATTGATTGAAGACCAGTCACTAAATTAGTGGATATTTATTTAATAAATCTGTAAGGTACCATGCTACAAACAATAAGGAGTATAACTAATATAAGACGTGGTCTCTGTCAACAAGTAACAAGTCAACAGTAATAAGGAGACCAAGGCGGGGAAAATGGATAGCTAATATATTTGAACAATTTAAAAATAAAGTTTATTTTGCTTTTTTTCCAATTAACAATTAATTTATGGATATGATAACTCAATGTAATGGCAACTAAATCCCATCCTATCCTGGATGGGAGCCCAGAGCAGAAAAAGGATATTAGATTATCAACTACAGAAATCTGAATAAAGCCTAGACTTTAGTTAATAACAATGCATCCATATTGGTTTATTAATTGTAATAAATGTAAGATACTAATAGACATTAATAATAGGGAAAACTGGGCATATGACATGAGAACTCTGCCTTATCTTCTCAATTGGTCTGTAAATTTAAATCTGCTCTAAAAATAAAGTCTTCTTGAAAAATATTTACGAGATACTTCACAGGGTCATAACGTTCTGACACTTGATTGTGGTAGTGGCTGTGCAACTGCATACACTTAGTGACATGTCACACTGCACTCTTAAAATGGGTGAGATTTTACGGTATATTGTTTGTCCCTCTATAAAGATGGAAAAAGATACACAGGGAAAAATTAATTTATGTTCATGGTACAAAATATGGAAAATAAAGACAAATAGAACAAGATTTCATTCACTGTGAGCTCATCATTCAGTCAGGCCCAGTGGCTCACGCCTACAATCCCAGCACTCTGAGAGGCCAAGGTAGAAGGATCGCTTGGGGCTGGAAGTTCAAGACCAGCCTAAGCAACATAGCAAGACCTCATCTCTACAAAAAAATTTAAAAATTAGCTGGGAGTAGTGGCATGTAGTCCCAGCTACTCGGGAGGCTGAGGCCAAAAGTTTGAGGGTGAGTTATGAGCCACTGCACTCCAGCCTGGGTGACAGAGCGAGACCCTGTCTCAAAAAGAAAGAAAGAAAGAAAGAAAGGAAAGAAGGAAGGAAGGAAGGAAGGAAGGAAGGAAGGAAGGAAGGAAGGAAGGAAGGAAGGAAGGAAGGAAGGAAGGAAGGAAGGAAGGAAGGAAAGGAGGGAGGGAGGGAGGGAGGGAGGGAGGGAGGGAAGGAGGGAAGGAAAAGAAAGAAAGAAAAAAAGAACGATGAAGGCAATTATTTTGTTATATTTTCTTCCAGTTTTTTCTATGTATTTTTTCCATAAATATCCACTACTTTCATAGATACAAGTACAATTTTATGCCCTTTTTTCAATTAACATTGCTACCAGCATCTTCCAGTGGTATTTAAAAACTAAACATTTTCTTTATAATGCTTCCAAAATATTTCACCATGTCATGCACCATCATTCAGTTAACTATTCTACTATTGTTGCACATTAGGGTTACTTGCAAATTTCAAAAATCTAAAATAACCCTGAACTGCTGAAAGCTCAGATTTCTGCAGTGCTCTTGATACAGTAATTTTCTCAGTACAGTTTCCCACAAAAGGAATCACTGGGTCAAATGTCAGCAACATTTTTAAACCTCTTGGGACAGACTGCCAAATTGCTTTCCAGAAGAGTTCCCCAGCAATACATTGAAGCTTTATTTTGTAGGCATAATAATGCTCCCCTCATGATGTCCACATCCTAATCCCCTAGAACCTGTGAACACGGTGGGTTTCATGGCCAGGATGAACGAAGGTAGCTCGTCAGCTGACCTTGAGCTGGAGAGCTCCAAAGCAAGGGTCTGTCAGACTGGAAGAGGAGTCAGAGAAGGCACGTGATGCAGGAAGCAGAGACAGGCGTGACGTCAGCTTGAGGACAGAGGAAGAGTCCCAAGCTGGTGAATGTCGCAGCCTCAGGAAACTGGAAGAGGCAAGGAAGTGGGTTTCCCTACAGCTGACTTTTTTTAATTGATGCACAACAGATATACATATTTTCAGAGCACACGTGATAATTTAATACATTCATATAATGTGTAAAGATCAAATCGGGGTAACTGAGATATCTATCACCTTAAATATTTGTCTTTCCTTTATGTTTGAATTAGAATGAATTTTCTAGCTATCACCCTACTATCTAGAGCTGATTTCTTGATTTTTGCCAAATGAGATCTATAGATCTCCAGAACTATAAGATATTTGTGTTGTTTTAAGCCACCAAGCCATGCTAATTTGTTTCAGCTGAACAGGAAACAATACACCTTCACCCAACTACTCCATCCATCACTCATTCACTCATTTAAGTTATACTGGAAAACATGTCTGCTCATGTTGGGTAAACTGCAGGTGCTTTATCAGTGCTTTACTGTCAAACCACTTACCAGCTAAGGGACACATGTAAAGAGCTTAGTTTCCTCACGCAAGCATAATGAGGACCACCCTCATAGACTGTGGCTCAGGGTTAAAGGAGATAAGAAATACGAAACGCATAGCATAGTCCAGCATTTAGAAATAATAGCAGTTTCCTCACTCTCCCAGAAGACAGGCTACTAAAACAGTCAGTGCCCTTGTCTCACCCCTTCCAATTGCCTGGGAAGACAGGAAAGACAATCCTATAGGCACCTTCTGTTGTAACAATTTTAATGTTAATCACTATGAATAAACTGTCAGAAGTGGCAATGATAAAAACTGTCGGGGTGTTCCAACACCATAAAAGAAAAAAGAAAAATGTCCCCTTAAATTGATTAAAATAACACACTGCTAATAAAACTAACTTTCATCTGTTAATTTCTCAAATACCTGCAGGAGAGGAAAATAAATGTTAAGAATTCATCATTTACATACAAGATTGGGTCAACTGGAGAAGAGGTAAATTTCCATTGCCCTCTATGGCATTTTAAATTATTCTAACAATGAAATACACATATTTTTCCGTTCCCCAAAAGTTACCTAATGACTCCACAAAATAGATAGAGACAGTTTGCGTTACATATGCAGAGCTCTGATTCTTAAACAAAACTGCTTCCAGCAACTTCGACAGCTTGGCAAAGTTTATAGGATTCACCCACTGCTTTCCCAGGGAACATTCATTTTTTTTTTTCAGGTCACAAAAGTGTCAATATATGCTTGGACCTGTTTTGCTATGTATACAACCTGTACAGGTGATATTGCTCTTGTAAGTGACCAACTTCACACAGGAGTTTAGAACCATGTTCAGCACCTAGGAACCACTTAACAAATGCAAGCCATTCAAACTGATGAAGAGCCCTGCCCATGCTCACAGCTTTCTAAGAGAAACAGTATTGCTTAAATTATCCAAGAACTGATTAATACTTTGATTAGCTACTGAAGATGAAAAAAGAGAATGACATTAATAACTTTTTTCTTATTTATTTCATACAAAATTAATCAAGTTCTCGCCAAATGGCAAGCGAGGGGTCAGAACCAAATAGGATAGAATTTGATATATAAGGTAGTAAGTGTTCTGAATGTAAAAGAGGACTCATTAATCGACATGAAAGATAATTAATTCAGAAGGAAAACTAAATAGCCATGGCCACTTTTTACAATATTAAGCTAGCACCTTTAAAGTAGCTGGTATAAGCATAACAGACCTCCAAACCAATGCACTCTTAGTGAAACTGGAATTTTCCTCCCCAGAAGCTAATTTCCATGGGCACGTAATACTGCAAGATTCCTTCCTGGGACCTCAAATCATGTTGATTTGAAGACACAGACAACAAAAGTTTGGGTGGAAAATACCTCCTGAGTATCTTCACTGTCCAACTTGTTATCATAAGTTAAATCAGTCACCATGTACGAGTGACATATCAGTAAGACTCATGATAAAGCATCACGTTTTACTCTGGCACAGACTTCAAGTGTAAGGTACCAGAGGCCAGCAGTTCGCACCTTTCCTCACTGACGTCTTCCTCTTACAGATGTCTGGGTTTAGAAGTGAGATGGGCCTTCCCCCTGCAGTCTGCGCCGCTCCTCAGGCGGGAGCGCCCGCTAGACAGGCAGAGGCAGCCGCTGTTCCCGCCCGGGTCCTCAGGGCCCGCTCACTCCCGCCGCCCGGCAGGACAGTCGCCCCTGAACGGGCGAGCAGGAGAGGCCGGACCTCCCGTCTCTGCTTCAAATCCTCCCTGCGCCTCCCTAAGCCCCTTCTCTGCAGGCAGAATCGCGTTCCCCGGAGGTGGCATTTCACTGCACCCGGAAATGGGCCTGGGCGTCACGTCAACATGACTTCCAATTTCAGCTTCGCTGCTCGGAACCGAGTGAACCCGGCGAGTTAGTGACATCTCGGGGCCTAGCTTCCCTGTCAGTTAAGTGAGAATACTATCGCCCCCACCAAATTAGGGTCACCGAGATGATTAATAATAGCGCCTCATATGACCAGGCTCTGCTTGCGTAGCTGTACGTGCATCAAGCCATTTAATGCAACGATCTTACCCGGTAGGTCAGTGGTCCCGACCTTTCTGGCACCAGGGCCGGCTTCGTGGAAAATACTCCTTTCGCAGGCGGCGGTGGGGGAAGGGGTGATGGCCCCAGCATGCCCCAAGCACACCGCTCACAGTGCGATCCTCCCCAGGGCCAACCTGCACTCGCAGCCGCTCCCCAGCACCAGCAACCCAGCCCCCAGACCGGGCGCCAGACTCTTCCGGGAAGCAGCCTAGGTCCCTCCACGCGCGCCCTGCTTGGACTGCGCGCGCCCTGCTTGGACTGCGCGCGCCCTGCTGTGGACTGCGCGCGCCCTGCTTGGACTGCGCGCGCCCTGCTGTGGACTGCGCGCGCCCTGCTTGGACTGCGCGCGCCCTGCTTGGACTGCGCGCGCCCTGCTTGGACTGCGCGCGC
>VSMD01051163.1:0-24729 GCA_008750895.1 Mirza zaza
TCACCTTCCAATTTGCTTTCTCATTAGTTCCTTCCAAAGTAAGTTATTAAAGCTGTGATTGAAATTTTTCTCATAATGAATCCTCTCAGGACATTGTGTAGCCAATGGTAAGTAAAAGGGAGAGGAAGACATTGTGAACTAAGAGCTTTATTATCAGTATAACCCTCCCTAGTTGAATGTTCTCTTGTTCCATTAAGTCAAAATACAAATCAGCACAGATATTCAGTTTCCAATATTTTAAAATGTAATGTTACTTATGAAAAGTATTTTGTATAAGGTTGTGTATGTATTGTGTATATACCTCACGTTCAAGTTAATGGCTTTGATTTATGTTCTAAAGAAAAGCAAATAATACAAAAATTAATAATATCCTTAGTTATAACCATAATGAGATAAGTACTGGCATTGGTGTTATGTGCCATTTTGTACTCTTCCCTTATGTTCTCTGTATTGTTAACCAACCCCCCAAATCATTGAGCTGCTCTAAAAAAAAAAGGAAAAGGAAAAAGCTTGACACTGTGTACCTGTTTTTTTTGTTGTTGTTGATCAGCCACACACATGGAAATATAATTCAACTGAGTGGAGTATCTCATCAAATTCTTGACTTAGTGTTACGAGTGGGCAGAGTGACACAATGTGCAATTATCAGATTATTCCTTTTGTTGGTCCTTATGACTTCTAAATTACTGAATAAGTTGTTAATCCATTAATCGGTTAATCATAAATTGTGATTAAAATTATCAGATGAATTCTCAGCATCAATCAAAAACTGTGTGAAACATGTCTACCTAGAGAAGTAACATTCTACAAATACCACTAAATAATTTAGCTATAGTCTTTTTAAGCATTAAATTATATGTCAAATAGTCAAAGTGAATTTGAGAGTAAAAGTAAGATATATTTTCCAAGCAACATTGTTAATTTCTTAATTTGCAAATTCTTACTGTTTATTTTAGGACTTGGGATAGTTTGAGATTTTTTTGTTTCTGTTCTTGTATCTTCTTCTACCACATAAATACATTGTTTGGCAATTATAGAACGCAGATATTTTTAAATGCTTTTAAGAATTTGGTATAAAAATTGATTGGTACAATGTATTATTTGTACTAAGGAGTAAGTAACTTGACCCAAAATACCTTTTATGTTTGCTTAGGGTATTTTTTTTCTGATATCTGAAAGTCAAAGGTATTTCTGTCACAACTGTAAACAACTTTATCCTAAATGTGTTAAAACATATTCTTGAGTACTGTATCTGTATATCTTTCATGCCCTGAAGGTCTAAAAGCTAATCCAAACTGGCATGTTTTAGAATATTTAAGAAAAAAGAAACCTTACTTTTAATACCAGCCTTTTAAATTTCATGAAGATGTTGGGGAGGAATAATGCCAAAACTTTGAAAGTTCCCTTCTATAAAATATAAAATATTCAGTGTCAGTTCATGGGAAATCAGTATTTAAAATTGGATGTTTTGTGTTTTATATTGTTCAAAATTCAAACATAACATTTAATATTTGTCAACATGCTTTTTACAAAAGTAAATCCTGTATTGCTAAGCTTTCTTATATATTCTCATACTTTTTTCAAATCACTATATAAGAAATTACTTGATGTTTATTAAAAATCCCCTTAGAAACCCAAATATATTTTATGGTTTCATCAGAAACAAATGTTTTGTGAAGTAGCCCAGAAAATCTCCTTTTGTTCTTTTTATTTTTAATTTGAATAATCATGTGCTTAGTCCCTTAGACTGCTGCCATATCAGTTTAACATGACATAAAGGTGTTGGCTAAAATTTATTCTTAATTGGATGTTTAAAGCATGCACTGCATTGTTACAGTTGGTTTAGTGTATTAGATTATTGACATGACATCATGAGAATGCATGAAATCTTATACCATATTATAAGACATGGTTTTGTTTTCTACCCTTCTAAGCTAAGCATTAAAAATAAGGTGGTATCTGTGTACCTGTACATAAAACCAAAATTATAGCTACGAAAAAGATTTAAATTTATCTGTGAGAATATCAAAATCATTTTTAACAGTATTACTTTCAAATAAGATGGAGAGTCTCATGAATAGTCATATTGGCAATTTGTATGTAGTTTAAGTGGAATGAAGCAAAGGGCAATGCTTTTGGATTTTTAATATGCTACTTTTGGATGTAAACAAACATTAGGATTATTATGCTCAGCTTTGAGAAGAACAAAAATTCATACTTAATGTACACATGTGGCTAAATTTAAATATCCTGTTTTTGATACTAATTTTGAAAATCATAAAACTTCTTTTGATATCTTGGTAAAAAGTAAAAAATCTTACACATTATATTGAGGATTCTTTTTTGAAATTTGCAATACTGTTTATCTTTCCAGCATATCTTGGCTCTCATAATGGGCAAAGAATACAATGGAAGCGGGTGGATTGGGGGTTAGTGGGGAGTGGGTAGGGGATCATTTTCTTATATGACATTTGCCTTAAGAATAAAAAAGTGCTTTAGCACTGCTGGCTGGCATTTTTAATGCAGGTAGTGAAAGTGATTTTAGAAGTGTGGCATGAAAAAGCAGGAAGGGAGTTTCTGTTTTCTGGCCTTTAAGAAGTGCCTAGTAGGTAGTTATAGTGAGTCACAAAGAAGTGCACAGAGTTTGAGGAAAAACATGAAGTCCCTGAGATTTTCTTTTCCTTTTTGCGTGAGTGTATAGTAGTAAGATGCCTAGAAATGGGACTGTATTGTCCCCTCTCATATAGGCACTTTACATTTCTTGCTGTGACTGCAGCAACCACATACAGTACAGTCAACCTCAAAAGCTGTTTATATTAGTGTAAATAGAAAAAACTGTAGAGAATTTTCTGATTTTCTGTTGGGCATTTTCTGTTGGGCAATGTATCAGTAGTATGCACTACTTTGTATATAGGGGATAGCACCACATCATAGGTTGCCTGTGAACTTAGAAGTCATCTTCTCTCAGTTGCCCAGTTGTATATCCTGGCATCAATCCCTTTTTCAAGACTGGATACAGACGAGATTTCTTCACATGGGTTAACTTTGACCCCTCCCACAATCCAAATATAATCTGGAACTTACTACTTCAGGATGGATGTTCCTATACTTAACGCTATCCCTTATTCTCCTGTACCTTTAATCACTATCAGTGAAGATATGTTACTCCTAGAGGTATTCTAAACTTTGCCTATAACCATTATTCCCCAAATCACTAGTTTCTAACTAGCTTCTCTAGTTTCTAAGTAGCTTCTCTTGCTATATTCTCACTACTGGCTTGATTTACAGATTTGGACTTTGCTCATTAAAGAGCAGTGTCAGAGTTGTTGAGTTCGTCAAAAGATCAGCTTGCAGTATATATAGTATATAGATGCCAGTAGTAGAATTCTGTAAATTATACTATATTTAACATTTTAATGCTTCTTAGTTTAACTCCATATGGTAAGAAGTAGATTCATAAAGATAAGAGAAATATCTTGATTCTGCTAGCTCCTTGAGCTACTAATTAGGCATGGAGAGGATTAAGTTATACGTGTATTATCTTCCCATTACCAAGAATGGTTATGTTTTAGAGAATACCACTTCAAACAGTCTGAATTGGAAAAAGATACCAAACCAAATTTATATGTAATACTTAACCTAAGGACATCCTTAAAACTATTGCCCATATTCCATTTTTTTTCCTCATGTTTACTTAAAGATCAAAGATAAACATTAGGTATCTAAAGTAATTAGTGATGAATAGCCTATTTTATAAAATAAACCTGTTGAAATGGGCTTTAACGGACACAAAAATAACCAGCTGTAATGCATTGACTGTGTAGATGCAGGCATAACATAGAAAATACATATTTAAAGCTCCAGTTATACAAAAACAAAACTTCTATATCACGCTCCCTCAAAGAATATATGATAGGTTATTTTAAGACCACGATAGTAGAGTAAAAAAAGCTGGAATTTAAAATTTTGGATGCTAAAAAGTGACTTTCTATTTAACCTTAAAATCATGTAGAATTGTGAAGAAATGTAACAGGATACAGTTGGATTAGTTATGCAATACTTCTTATCAATTGTCTAGTCTTTGTCTATTCTAAAAACTAAAGTTTAAATCTTTATAGCTTGCTAAAGATGCTGCTTTTTGGTAGAAAATTCCCATAGACTGTACTAAAAAGTGCCTAAAAATTGATTTGTGTTTTTAAGTCCATCTAATAAATTATATGTATTTTCTATGGTATTGCATGTGCTTGTCTTACTGATGACACAGCCTGAAGGGTTCCTAAATCACAATTTGTACTTTGTTTGAATAAAAAGCCTTGAAATCGAAGATGCCCACCTAACCCTCAACAAATCATAGTGTAATGAAGCACAAGTAAAACTACTTTTTCTCTTTCCTAATACAGATATGTCATGACCCTGGCATTAGTTGGTTGATACAGAAACTAGAAAACTGAACTCTGTTACTGTTTTTTAAAACAGTTTTAACAGAAAATTATGTTTGAAATGCTCAGTAAAAGTTTGTCATTTGTATTAGAGTAGTCTCTTGAGTCTCATAGTTAGTAGTTAATAATTTTGAGTGTTATTTAAATGTTGAGCCATTTCATTTGTCTGTATGTATGTATGTGCCCAAATCACTCTTTGTTTAGATCCTACTTACAAATCAAAATATTTGATAGAAATCTTACTACATTTTATATTGTTCCAATTTGTTTTTAACTGACCATAGAGTGTTGTAAATTCTGGGGCAAAGCTTGATTGTGTTTTCAGTTATGTATAATTACATTGTGTTCGTATTATAAATTTTTCATGGAAAGTGAAACGTGTATGTGATTTTAAAGTATTGTAATATATACTATTCCCTTCCCGTAAACTTCTTCCATTGATGATATATGAAATTCCTCTAATTATTTTTGCTTGAAATTAGTCTTTTAGATTGAAGTAGCCTTTTCTCTTATTATGTCCCTCTGTGGTTCCATGAGATGAGGTGATACCTGCAAAGCACTTTTAAAGATATTTTTTAGGTTAATGTCCAACATACAGCATTGAGGAGGCAGCTATGTCTAATGAGGGCTCTTTTGGTTGCTAGAGATGAGAAAAACATATACTAAATCATTTTAATTTGTGCTTAAAGTATATTTTACTAATATTGATTTTAAATATGAAAAATTCTTTTTGCAGATATTAATCTTTCTTGTTTATCATATTTTCCTAGAGAAGCCTAGATAAAAATGTGTTGCAACTAATCTCTCTGTATAACATCCCTCCACCCCATTGACTGAGCTCTGTGCATATTGATAAACAGATAAGAAAACTTTTTGAAAATTTTTAGGTTTGTTGTATTGGATTTCCCATGTGATAAAAGGTTTTGCCTCAAGCTTTGCATGCAAGAAGAGGTAGAAGTTTTGTCTTATCTCTATCATTTTACAAACTTTTGTTTCTCTGTATGCTAGGAAAATGTCACACACAAGGAATATCTGAAGAAGTGAGGATCTTAGTGCATTTGGGTGCTTTTGTATATGGTCATTGCTGATGTGTTAGGTATCTAGGGAAGTCATGCTTCATGGCCTTCTTGACAAGATAGCTTCATGAATGACTGGAGGGTATTTATGTTTGTGCTGAGGAGGGCAGTGAGTAGGCAGATTGGAATGGGAAACTCTCCATTGGTAAGCAGGGCAATCAGTTGCTTTGTAGATATGCTACTTCATTATACCCGTAACAGTGTTCTATGTCTGTAATCAACTGAAATGTCAAGCTCCAGAAATGCAAGGTGTTGGTCAGGTGACAAAGTATTAGGACCTTGTTGATTGTGAAATGGAGGAATAATGTCAAAGTAGTTTGGGGCTAAAAAGACAAATAAGATTTTACTGGTGAATTCCATATTTACTTTGTACATTAACTTTTTTTAAAAAGTTGCATGTTAATTGAGTGTATTGTCCGCTTTATGCTTTGAGTAAAAAAGAAAAAAAGACCACTTGAGTTAAATTGTTACTCTATTATGTACTATTACATATACCTTTTCTTTTAGAAAGGGTTAATTATAATTACTGTTCACACTTCTATGTTGTCAGTGTTTTTATTCTGGTTTATTCTTTAAACATGTGCAGATTTGATGGTGGTAGGGATGGGATCCACATGGCAATTGAAAAGATATGACAGCTGCACTGTGCAAACGATATAAAAATTGTTCTGATCTTCTGTAGGAACCTTTTCTGGCACCTAGTCAATCAATAGAAAACTTTCCATCTTTTACTTCTAAATGTTAGAATTGGAAATAGACCTGATAGTGACCAGTTTGCATGATTGATTTGTTTTAAAATACGAGAAATAGTCATTTAAAATGAGTTATCATTAAAGTAAACATTCATGAGAATGGTTGATAGTAAACAGAAGAAAGAAGGGGAGAGAGGAGTCACCCCCAGGCACATGCTTGTCCCCTCCACTAGAATGTAAGCTCCAGGAGGGCAGTTTATATCTCTTAGTTCTGAGCACAGTGCCTGGTAGGTAACAGGTGTTTGATTTATTTGTGTTGACTAATGATTTTCTCATTAGTTCTTATAGTAGAAATAGCAGTTCCTTAAAAATGGCCTAAAAGCATCATGCAGTGGCAAACAAATATATGCAAATTTTGTTTATTTGAAATCTGTATGCGTCTACATCTAGGAATGTCAGTAACATACCAGAGTTTGTTATAAGCATCTGCAGACATCAAAATAGTAAATGGTACAATAGCTGTTTTGGAAAATAAAAGCTGCGTCACTTTATTGATCTCTTATGCCCTTTTTTTTCCCTTCAGTTTTCACATCTGGAATATCCCCTTTTTTCATAGTAGACAATTTTTGTCATAAAATGAAAGATTTTTCTAGAATGAAAAGCATATAGTGATGTGAATAGGTCACACCTAGGCATCCCAAGTCATGAAATCCCAAAAGGGTGGTACCAATCATAAGGAACACATTCAAAAGGACTGTCAGAGGTTATTTTAATGTTGTGAAAAATCTTTCATTTTATGACAAAAATTGTCTACTATGAAAAAAGGGTATTCCAGATGTTTTTACATAAACACTTTGGTTACTAAAAAAAAATTATAAAACTTTAAGGGGAAAACTAAGAAGAAATCTGCCAAACATGACAAAAGGATAATACACTTACTAACTAACCAGAGCTTCAGTGGTGCAATTGGTTAGCACATGGTACTTGTATTTACTATTTAAAGAACTTAATTTATTCATAAGAAAAACACCAAGATTCTAATATTAAAGCAAAAGAACAATTAACAGAATACTGAGGATCTAAATACATCAGAACTTCTTCAAATAGACTTTCTTAGGTAAATATCCATTTTCATATAATTTTACTACAATTAACATTAGAATTTATTTTTCATAGAATGAATTCTCCAAAGTCAAATTGCTGTGTCAAAAGTATATGGTCTTTCAAAAGACTTTGATGGCTTATTGGCCGATTGTCTTCCCAAAAGGTTCCCCACATCCTGGTGAATTCTTCACTCATATACATGGCCATCTCTATATTAAAACACTTTATATGAAGATTTGTTAGCCGGTTCACCGTTGTTCACAGGCCACCACCACTCTATCCAGGCATTTTCTAGTCATGCTCCCGGTTCGCCAGTCCACCCAGTGGAGGTCAATGCAAATATTCACTCTATGCACAAGGTTTCTGTGATCTTTAGCTTTTCATCTGTGGTGCAAAGTTTACTTATTAACCCACTTGTAATGTATTCAATCTATGCTAATCATTGACTCCTTCTTGGAAGAGTAGAAGGAAAAAACCTAAAAAATCTCCCAGCTGACTTTATTTTAACATTGGGGAAAAATAATCTCTAACATTGTTTATCATCTAACATAGATGACCTATTTTCTGCCTCTCAGTGCTTTTCCCACCAGCGTGTCAGTCTCAACTGTCAGCTGTAAAGGCCAGTCCTTTTACTTTTCTATTAAATGTTCTTTGATTAATGGAAGTTTATATTCATTTTTATAATATAAATTGTACTCTTTTCCAAGTATGACTGAAATTCTCATTTCGTCATTATTTTCTTTAAAGAAACTGTTTGATGAGTAAGTTTTTGAGTTGCAGGAACACATCTTTTTTTTTTTAAGCAATACCTATTTCCTTATTTTTAAATCTTAATCTGTGGGTGAAAAGGGATACCTCACTTTTATATTTACATTTCTTTTGTTACTATCTTCATAGATTTTTTGGTCATTTTTATTGTTTAAGTTTTCTACTTCCTTTGCACTTTTTGCTATTGGCTTTGTAAAAGTTCTTTTAAAGAATACTAAATTTTTTTGTCATGTGTCATTATCTTTTGACCTTTGTGTTATCTTAAATTGGTCTCGGAAGAAGGTGAAGTTTCAGTTAGTTGGATGCATCAGCCTCTCTTTATGGTTTGTGTCTCTTATTCAAAATTTTTGTAATGAAGTTGGAAAATAACTTACAGTGATAAGTTATTTTTATCTGTACTTGAGTAGATGACAGTGATTTTCCATATGTCCCCGCCCCCCTAGAAGCTGATTTCAGTTAATGTTTAGGATCAATAAAGAGGATATGATTGAATTTTTCAGCCTTCTAGAAGATATGTCCTGCATTTTCTGTAACTGTTTAGTTTTGCATTTTTTTTAGGACCCCACTAAAGCCATACATTGAATATAGTTCAAAGGTAAAAATGTTGGAAGTCCTATGTTAATTCATCAAAAAATTCACCCAGTGTCTATCCATTAATCTCCAACATTTGAAGGGAATAGTTAAATTATATAATGAAACATGCCACTATTAAAATTTTTTTCACAGCTTTTAGTATCATGGGGAAATGATTGATGATTGTGACATGTTAAACAGGGAAAAAGGTACAAACTTACATCTAATATGATTTCCACTGTTAAGGGTTGTTGTAGGTGACAACACTATGATTTTTTTTTTTTTGATTCTTTATGCTTTTGTGTATCCCAACTATTCTATATTGAGCACACTACACTGATAATTAGTAAACATTGTTAGATCATTTTTGTTTGTTTTTAAAGAATTGTCTTGGCTGGGCATGGTGGCCCATGCCTATAATCCCAGCACTTTGGGAGGCAGGGGAGGGAGGATCACTTGAGCCCAGGAGTTCGAGACTAGCCTGGGCAACATAGCAAAACCCCATCTCTACAAAAAATAAGGAAAATCAGCTGGGCATGGTGGCGCCTGCCTGTAGTCTCAGCTACTTGAGAGGCTTGGGCAGGAGAATCGCTTAAACCCAGGGGTTCAAGCTGCTACACTCCAGCTTGGGCAACAGAATGGTTAAGACCCCAGCTCTAAAAAATAAACAAAGAATCATAATGTGATTGGGAAAGAATACAAAAAAGTTTTCAATTTATAAGTAAATGAGTTGCAACTCTCAGTTTAGAGATCAGGATGATTAGTAAAAATTAATTGACTCATGCAATCCCATTTGCAACCTCCAGTGCAAAGTTGAATGATTTTGGCAGAATTCTAATCAGTTATTGCAGATATAAAGAGGTTATTCTTTTAGATTATTATTTGGTATTATGTGTTTTATTTTGGGTGGTTTGGTGGTTGATTGGGTTTTTTGTGGGTAGATTAGCTGTGTAGTATTGACATCAAATGCTCACAGATAAGTAATTGCAAATGGTAACAGCCTTTTTAAATGGTTTAACTGCTGTTTTCAGAATACTCTTCAACTAACTTAATTTGCTATCTTAGAAGTATAGTACTCGAATTGCTAATAACATCTAACATTTGGTTGCATTTGTTGTAAGTACCAAAGTTAGATAAAAAGCATCCCAAATGTAAAGCAAATAGTTCAGATCATGTGTACTGGAAGCTGTATGAAGGGAGACAATGTAGCAATATTTGAAAGGCTTTAAAGATTGAAGTGAGTTAGTAGTAACGTGTTTCCCTGAAAATAAGACCTACACATAAAATAAGCCCTAGCAGAATTTCTAAGCATTTGTGCAATATAAGCCCTACCCCGAAAATAAGACCTAGTGATGGGCGTGGCTACACAACATATCTGCACAACCCATGCATTTCATCGCGGAGCGGTAAAGAAGACGAGCAGCCCTTCTCATCTGCCCCATGAGAGCTCTATTGCTCGACATGAGAGATTGGGGCCAATGGTTCTAAAGGAAATAGAGTCACAAGAAATTCGAGATGGAATTCGGGGTTTGGAGAGTTATGATGATGTTCCAGAAGAAGACGGTTTAACTATATTTGAATAAATGTAGATTGTTGTACCGTACTTAAACAAAATAACACATCCCCTGAAAATAAGCCCTGGGGTGTCTTCTTGAAGAAAAATAAATATAAGGAAAATAAGACTCTGTCTTATTTTCGGGGAAGTACGGTAGTAGTAGAAGTAGACAGTTTTGGGGAGCCATTGAAGATTTGGGGGCTGAAGAGTAATAGTTTTAAGGCTAGCCTTTTAAAATGAAAGTAGCAGCTTTTTAAAGATGGGTTGAAAGGAGAAGAAATTGGAGATTACATCATAAATAAAACTATTATAATAGCTCTGATAAAAGAGAAAATGAAGGCTTGAAACAGGGCAGGGGCAGTAAGAACAGAGAAGGCAATGTATACAAGATCATTATGTGGGCAAAATGACAGAACTTGATGCGTAATGGAATATGGGCAAGGCGATCATGTAAGTTATTCCAGATGGGACACATTTAAGAGTCAAAAAAGACATTATTAGTAATTACTGCAGCATATCAAAACATCACATTGTATCTCACAAATATATACAAGTGTAATTTGTCAATTAAGAATTTAAAAATAAAAATGTTTACAGCACATTGAAAAAAGAGATAAGTAGAAGAAAAATCTTACTCCAGGACTGGTCTGGGCAGATTAGGAATGTGGTAAGTAGGTACAAGGAGCAAGACAGAGAAAGGCACAAAGCAGTTTTGAGCTTGCTACCTGGAGGAATGATGGCATGAAAAAAACAAAGAGAAAGAGCAGGTATAAGAGGCAGAATGCTATGAAATAATTTACATTGTTAATTATGAAGTGTCTTTTGAATTAGCTCCAGGTTATCCAGAAATGACACTCAAAAGATACTGTGTTCAGTTAGGTGACAATGTGTTTTTGCAGGGATGGCAGTGGAGGGGAAGTATTGTCAGCTCAAGGGGCAGTTGGTAATTCTTTGTTACTGTCAAGTGAACATAGTAGCAACGCTTGACTAGCATTTATGAATAATAAAGCTTTTGCTGACAAATAGCCAATGTGTAAATTGGGCTATTGTCATAATAGGCAGTTCCATGTCATTAATGACTTTACTACATTTGATCTTAGCCAAAAGGCCAAGAAGCAATCATTAATGACTTTGATATTAAAATTAACTCATAGTCATGCGAACAAATGTAGTGAAAATTAAATATTGCTAATGGAAATAATGGCAAGACTGCTTTAAGTTACCAAATTGACAGAATTATTATCAATGTTATTCTTTGTCTCAGTTACAAAAATCTTATGTTAGTTCAATTAAGAAATTAAACTGGTTCTATAATCCAAGCTGTAATTGTGATTCAATTCATGTTGTTTTTACCCTGAAATATTATAAAATAAGGCTTTGCCTTAAAGTTTTGATTTATTACTCAGTTTTACATTTGAGGTAATAAGATAAGGCAAGTGGCAGAGGAGATTGATTGGCAATAAAACATTTTTAAGTTTTTCTGAAATGACAGGCAATTAATTAGTTGAGTCAAATTGACCTATAATGGAGTGGCTATTCCCAGGAATTTCCTAATTATTTTTCCTTCCTCTAGAAAGACTGTTAACTACCTCTATGCTATGTAAAGAATGCTACTTTTTAAAGTTTGTCACAAAGATATGCCTATAGATAAGAATCAAATTGAAAAACTTTAAAGTGTTTTTATTTAACCTGATTTTTTTTTCTTAGAAAGTTAACTGTAAATGGGATGTAGTACCAAAAAAAAAAAAAGTCACAAGCCTGAAATTATTTCAATGGTAAATCCAGTACTGTAATTTAATTAATGTAATAGCGTGAAAAAGACACCATATAAATATTATGCCAGCGACACACTCAGCAAGCTACTTAATATCCCTGGACCTTACTTTCTTAACTAAAAATGGAGCCCTTAACACAAACCTGATATATTTTGGACCCTCAATAAATAGAAGTTTTACTGATTGTCTTTTTAAGAATTTCTAAAAATTTGAATACCGGTTGTTAAATTATTAGAATCAAGCATATCCTAAATGCATGCTCTTTCTCAGTCCCATGCATTGATCTAGTCCTGTGGTCCCCAAGCCCCAGGCTGCGGACTGGTACCAGTCTGTGGCCTGTTAGGAACTGGGTGGCACAGAGGGAGGTGAACAGCAGTGAGCAAGGAAGCTTCTTCATCTGTACTGACAGCCACTCCCCATCGCTCACATAACTGCCCGAGCTCCGCCTCCTGTCAGATCAGTGGCAGTATTAGATTCTCATAGGAGCGTGAACCCTGCTGTAAACTATGCATGCAAGGAATCTAGTTTGCGCGCTCCTTATGAGAATCTAATGCCTGATGATCTGAGGTGGACCTGAGGCAGTGATGCTAGCCCTGGAGAGAGCAGCTGCAAATACAGATTATCATTAGCAGAGAGGTTTGACTGCACAATACATTTATTACATTTAATGCGCTTGAATCATCCTGAAACCATCCTCCCCTCCCCCATCCCATCTGTGGAAAAAGTGTCTTCCATGAAACTGGTTCCTGGTGCCAGAAAGGTTGGGGACCACTGATCTTGTTCCCTCAACTTAGAATGCCTTTTCCTTCCTTTTCGCACGTGGCAATCTTTGGTATATCCTTAAAGATGAGCTCTACCGTCAGTCTGGAAGGCCTGGCCTGACATGGAAAACTGTTTAGCACATCTTTCTCTGTTGCCTTTTGGCAGGGTTTTTGTTTGCGTGTTTGTTTTCAACAGGTTGTTCTAGACTGCAAGCCTCTGGAGGGCAGCAATTCCATTCCATTCTGTTCCATATCCCCACTACCAGCCTGGCATACAGTGGGGGTGTCCATGAATACATTTACGGAATGCAAGATTTCAGGGGTTTTGCCCTTTTAACTTTTCCTTAGCATGTCATTATAATGAAGTGACATAAGTACTATATGCCTGGAATTGTCTTATTACTATATATATTTATTGGTAAAAAGAGTTTATTTGGTGCCTTAGTGGTTTCTTTGCTCTTAAATATTTTTGACTTGGTTCTTGGTAAGGCACTGGGTTCTGCATTTCTGCTGGAGTGTTTCCCACTTGTTGCTATCTCTAGAATAGTGCCATAATTTCCAGATTGGTTTACATGTGTCATCTTTAGTCTCACAATCCTGGTAAGTATGTAGAGTTAGAATTAAGTTCTGCACTTAGCAAAAGAGGAAATTAAGACACAGATTCATTGACTTGCTCTGTTACATAGCTAACTGTTAACAAGGCCTCCTAGTTTAGTGTTCTTTATGATATATTAATGCTGGTTTTTAAAAATTAATTTTTATGAAAATTAACCAATTAAATTTAAAAATCTTAAACTTGTTTTAAGTTTGTCTTAAATTGATGAATATTACAAGTGTTTTTCTTGTGTGTAGTTTCCATTTTAGGGGAAACACATTTGACTAGTGGCAGTTCTGGAAACAAAAGTACCTGGGTTGTGAAGGTGCTCTACCTTAGATTAAACTAGCTGTCAACTTTAAATACAACAGTTTAATGAAAATTAAATTTAATTAAATAAAATTTAACTAAATTAAAACTTTACATTTGTTTTTAAATGTATCAATGTTTATTCACATTAATCAGGTTTTGGAAGTAAGAAAATAATTACAACATGGAAAAGATTGATTTACTTAAGATAGAAATGATAAATTTAAAGTGGTTAATGGTCTTGTACATATAAATGGTATTAATGTTCTGGTTTCATTTAAATAAAGCTTTTATTAAATAATGTCTCTTAGAGAAAGTAATGGTTATTTTTTAAAGAAAATGTAAAATCTTTTTTCAAATTATAAAATCACTTGCTTGTTTTTATACTTGGTAAATTAGAGCCAAATTAAAATTACTTATAGTTTAATGGGCTACTTTACTAATATTTGCCAGATGAGAATCCCACCTTAATAAAATATGTGACATAATTTTATATAGCATTTTTTCTGGTGACTATGGCTGCCAGTATTTTATTTTTATATTATTTTTTGATTGCATCACAGTTATTTGATTCAGACAAAATCATTTTCTATCCTTAAAAATGAATGTAAGAGCCCATCTATGTAAAAGAAAAGTTTAAATAAAGGTCAGAAAGGAATGTTATCAAATGATTAACACAGTGATTTTCTCTAGGGAATAGAATTGTGGGCGTACAAATGCTAACTTTTATACTAGGTATGAAAATGACTTAAAACTAATATTATTTTATTTGTATTTAATAATTTAGTTATTAGGTTATATTATAGTTGACATTAAATTGATCATAATTAAATAGTATATTATAATTTTGATATTAAGTTGGAACAGAAAAATATAAGAAATATAAATATGTGTAATGAATATAAAAATTAAAAATATATTTCTTAAATTTTTCCATGGACTTAATATAAAAAGTAATTATAATTAATATGTTCTTTGAATACTAGAAAACAAGCTAATAGTTTAAACATTAGTAATGAATGTATTAAAATTAAAATGACTGTTACTTTAAAAGGGATTCGGGTATCTCATGCTAAACTTTCTTTTGATTTTAAGATACCAACTGGTGGAGTGCAAAAGTGATAACTTTCTGAATACTGTTGCCATAAAGAAGCATATATTC
Source organism: Mirza zaza (assembly GCA_008750895.1). Taxonomy (NCBI): domain Eukaryota; kingdom Metazoa; phylum Chordata; class Mammalia; order Primates; family Cheirogaleidae; genus Mirza; species Mirza zaza. The sequence goes on from VSMD01051163.1 coordinate 14,810, forward strand.
GGTTCCTGCTGTGTGAAAAGGAGCCAAATGATAATGATCATGGTCTTGTTCAAGGACAGAGTGCTGATGATATCATTCCCATAGACAGTACAATTCTGCAGCTGGCTCTGTCAGTCTAGGAAGAGAGCTCACTTAAAAAAAGATCATGAAGTAATTTGCAATTCAGGGGCAGCATTTTAAAGGAAATGAGCTGGAAGTCTACTCATTAAAGTCAAAGGAAACCTTGTGCTTTTTTACTTTTTAATATTTTTGTTTCTTCAAAGTACGAGTATACCAGTATACTGGCTTGCTTAGCCCACGTTGGGGATTCAGGAAAAGGTGAGAGTGTTAAGAATTTTACTTTTTGAAAAAGTTCTTTGGAGGTAGATATCTTGGGAGAATATTATTTAGGGGTCTGGAATTTCAACCTACACTGCTAATTTCATTTAAAACATGTAAGAAATGTGTTTCAGAAGCATTTGTTAGTCGTCTGTTTCTTCACAGTGTAAGGCTGTTAAGTTTGTAAATGCTTGAGCCCCAGTGGCATGAAAGCAAAGGTTCAGAACTCCCATCCTCATCCTTGGCTTAAAGGAAACACAAATGAAGCGTACATAACATTCAATAAACCACTAACTTGGGCAAAAATCAGTAAATGCATATCTAGTTTTCTGAGGACAATATTTAAGCTACAAATGATTTTTTTTTTGATGCTGTATGGCTCTCCTCACCTCACACCACCCTCTTTATAGCATCCAGAAATGTATCCTTTGGCTTCCATATACAATAGCAAAATTTTATTTATAGCAAAATAAAATTTAACAGACATTTGAGTAGCTACTCTCTCTTAGAAACTGCTATGGTAGGAGTCAGGGATGTAAAGAATGAAACCACATTATGTTCCCAGGATGCTTAATCTGGTAGGGCAGATTTGTAAACAAATAGTAATAGCTTATGCAGTGTTAGAAACAAAACAAATGTAAGTCTTTCTGTAATAAAATTTCTAGTAATAAAATTTCTGACCTGCATACTTTTGGAATGGCCCAAAAGCCTGTAAGAAATAAGTCAGTGCCAGAACATCTATTTCTCCCTTTTATTAATATTAGATATCGGTAGGTAGCAAGCTTGGTTCTTCTATTGGGATATTACTTTTTTGTTATTTGTGCCTGCTGACTTCTCATTCATGCGTGTATTGTGAGCATTTCTTAAGAAACGCCACTACTCTTTGCTACCCCAGGTCATTCAGGGTTTTACCAAACTTCCTTCTCCATCCTTGGCCTTTGGGTCTTTATTTAGAGCCATATAGCCTCACAGACTCACGCTGCCTACGTGATTGTTCAGATGATGTCTGAAATGTGATGTGTATGTCAGAAAGTGAATTCATCTTCCCTGGCCCCATCTCCTGCTTCCCTCTTCCCTATTTCTCAAGTTTCAATAGCACTACACCTCCCTTAAATAGCATGTGCACATGTAAGTGAGATCATGTGATATTTGTCTTTCTGCACCTGGCTTATATCGCTCAGTGTAGTATCCTCCAGGTTCATCTATAATATTGTCACAAATGACAGAATTTCCTTCTTCTTTAAGGCTGAATAAGAGTCCTATCTTATATAGTGTCTCCTGAAGCACCTAAATCAGCACCCAGTAGGTGCTCCTCCTCCTTGCCTACTTAAGTGGGCTCTTCAGGTCTCCTCCACATTCCTTTCCCTATCCCCAGCAAGCAGGCTTGCTTCATAAATAAATAAATAAAAAGGCTATGGGGTGCAGAACACCTTGATTTTTCTGCTCTTTTATCTACACGTTTATCTCCCTCTGCTCATTTTCTGGTAGTTTGTTCCCTCTAGTTACTGAGGCTGATTCAAGGCTCCTTGGTAACTGTGCTTCTGGTTCCATTTCCTCTTGCATTCATGCATTAACTGTTTGTGTCCTTCCAAAACATTTTATTGAGCATCGACTATGTGTATGCCACTGTGCGTGGTATCATGGTCAAGGTAGAGAGTTCATTCTAATAAGGTGGATCTTCCTTGCTAGTTTTTCAATCTCTTTCTCGCAAGTGGCTCCATCTCTACTATCTAAAACACATCCAATTCTTTCCCCTATTAAAACAAAGTAATAAAATTTTAAGTTTCTTGACTTTATACATCCTTCTTGATACTACCTTACCACTTCCCTCCCCTTGTCAGCCAAGCTCCTTGAGAAAATATTACAGTGTTTCTGAAACTTGAGTTCATACAAACTATTTTTAAAGAACCTTGTTCCAAACCTTGCACCCTATAGAAAAATTAACTCAAAATGGAATATAGACCTAACCAATAAAACTTGAAACTATAAAACTTCATAGGAAAACATAGACGAAAATCTTTGTGACATCAGATAGGCAAAGGTTTGTTAGAATATGAACCATAAAAGAAAAAAATTGATAAATTGGATTTCATCAAAATTAAGTACAGCAGTCTCTCCTTATCTGTAATTTTGTTATCTGCAGTTTGGTCTTTAGCCATATATGTTGCTAGCACAAAGTGTAACTCCCAAGGCTTGTCTTCCCTCCTGTGTGGTCCTCCCCTTGTCCTAACTCCTCCTCTTCTCTTGGACCCTCACTCCCACTCCCAACCAAAGTTCTGGCTCTGTGTCAGCAGCCTCAGGCATGAGTCTTCAGTCATTTTCTGCTCCACACACATCTCTTGTTATCTTAGATAAGGGAGAAGAAGGGTAGCTTCTGATCCTAAGACTGGAAGAGGAGGGAAAGAGAGAAGAAGCCGCCACGTGGGTCTGACCTCCAAATAGAAGTCTGAAAAACAAACTGGGAATCTTACATACCTGCTGAAATAAATCCTTTCCCTTATTTGGAGAATGTCTGTCTCTGTCACAGCACAGAGGGCCCCTTCTATTACCTTAGCCTGGGAGATGCCAGATTTGAGAAGCCGGGGAGGGGGAAGAGTCCCACCCTTCAAGCCTGTGGTGCCCTTCTAACCACTTGAAGAAAGAGATTCTCTTACAAATCTCTGTATCCTCAGTGCCTTGCAGTACCTGGCATACGTCAACTAATCAATGCATGAATAAATGAGTAAATGAATGAATCAATCAAATTCACTCAATTGTGATGAATTCAATAAATATTCAATGATTAAATGGTGCAACCAAACACATTAATTATTGCCTTAATTTGTCAGTAGGTGTGGCAGTGGCGTCTGGTTCATGCACCAACTCTCAGTTACAGACAATTGATGTTTGTCTTTTGTAGATGTTCTACTCTCTGGAAGAGGCTTTGAGAACCAATCTTCACACAGGTTTCTGTACAGGTTATCTTACTAGAATGCTTCTGAAGTCCATATGTTTTTAAAATAAAACATACAGGTTCTGTGAGGTTGGGCAAGTTGGGAGCTTCTCTGAGACTCAATTTCTTCAGCAGGAAAATGTGGATACTAATAAGAGCTTTGCAGAATTGACTTGAGGATTAAATGGGTCAACACATGCAAAGTGCTTGGTGCAGTGTTCAGTGCAAAGTAGCAATAAATGGTGACCTTTACTCCTTCTCTCCCTCCTGTCCTACCACCATCTCCACCACTACAGCATTGGCTGTATTATTGATTTCTATTTCCCACTGACCTGCTAGTCTAGGCTTGCCTACTTGGAGGAAGTCTTCTGAACTCTGACCCCTCTCTTCCTGGAGCTCACTTAGGAGAATTCAAGGAATTTCCGTGTGGCATGATTTCCCCTGGGATCTTTATAGGAGACTATTGCTTTTCATTTAAAGTTCAATAGAATAAATTTGAGTGAGTCATAAGCTCCTGAGCACACAAAAAATTATCCTTTAGAGAAAATGATAGTAACCTTATTCTCACGAGGAAAAATGGGACTACATTAGAACGTGTTTTGGGTTGTACAATTTCTACAAAATGTATTCTTGAATCTCTCATCATCTAGATGAAGTGTGGCTTTCCAAAAGGGAGAGGCAGTAGGTGGTGGTGCTGTGAGGAGATGACAATGACCTGGCCTTCGCCCGTCTCTGCAGGGGCGGTGGTGTAGGCGTAGGCTGGTGGTGACAAGTCTAGTGTTTTGGCTTGATTCCGTTTTGAATCTTCTGATCCTGTTGTGTGACTTGGAACAAATGACTCTGTCACCTCTCTTAGCTTCACTTTTCTTCTTCATAATACCATCTACTTCATAGGAAGATTAAATGAGGTCATACAAATGTGGAGGAAAGAAAACGCTATTTGAAAACCTTATTTCAGATGATTCCTTGTTAAAGGGCCTCAAAAAAAGAAAAAGTGTCCTTCTGTGGATGGGTCGTCTACTTCTAGAAGGCAAAGCCCCAGCTCCATCTGCACGGGAGAGCTCGAGATGAGTGGGGCAGTGAAGCTCACTTGCTCTAAGTCAAAAGTAAGGGGCTTTTACGTTTTCTCCTTGAAATTCAAGAGAAGGAGTTTGGACCCTGGGACTAGAGGAAAAGAAGAGACAGGGAAACAAGCCCAGAGTGATCTTTAGCAACAGGCTTATTGAACAGCAAAGTAAAGGCTGTTTTTCTCTTCGGTGCTGTTTCCGTGTCTTTAGTGAAGCTTTGCTACTGCCTTAGACTTACCTTTGCTCTGCCTTAGGGAATCACCGGAAGGTCACAGCAGAGCAAGCTGGACAGGGGATCAAAGCAAGCACGGAGTCTAGAGCAGGGATCAGGAGCAAGGGTGAGGTCGGGCACGGTGGCTCACGCCTATAATCCTAGCACTCCTGGGAGGCCGAGGCGGGAGGATCGCTCAAGGTCAGGAGTTCAAAACCAGCCTGAGCAAGAGCGAGACCCCGTCTCTACTAAAAATACAAAGAAATTAATTGGCCAACTAATATATATAGAAAAAATTAGCCGGGCATAGTGAAGCATACCTGTAGTCCCAGCTACCCCGGGAGGCTGAGGCAGAAGGATCGCTTGAGCCCAGGAGTTTGAGGTTGCTGTGAGCTAGGCTGATGCCACGGCACTCTAGCCCAGGCAAGAGAGTGAGACTCTGTCTCAGAAAAAAAAAAAAGCAAGGGTGAGAGAGGTCCCCAGGAAAATGTCAGTTCCTCTCTGGAGCTCCTCAGAAATACTAGGGAGGGAGCTGGACTTTTCCAAGTTACTAAATTACATTTTCTAGTTTCTGGGCTCAAGTGATCCTACTGCCTTGGCCTCCCGAGTAGCTGGGACTAGAGGCATGTGCCACCACTGCCAGCTCATTTTTTAATTTTTGGGTGGGGTGGGTGGGTCTCACTATGTTGTCCAGGCTGGTCTTGAACTCCTGTCCTCGAGCAATCCTCCTGCCTCAGCCTTCTAAAGTGCTAGGATTTTAGGTGTGCACCACTGTGCTGGTTGACCCTTATTATTTATTGCAGAGCTCTGGCTGTTTCTTCAGCACACTTACTTGGTTTTATGATTATGTGTTTGTTTGATTTCTTATTTACTATTTGTTTCCATGGGGGCAAAGGTTTTGACTGTTTCATAAGCCCCACATCTGTGCAGCTAGCACCTGGTTTAGTACCTGAACCCTACTAGGCACTCAATAGATATTAATATTTGAAGGCTGAATGGATGAACGCAAGTCCAGAGCAATGATGTCCAATAGAAATGAGATATACACATTTATAATTTTATAATTATAATTTAATTATTAGTATTTAATTAATATTTAATTTATAATATTATAATTATAATTTCAAATTGTTAATAATCACATTAAAACACATAAAAGGAAATGGTAAAATTAATTTTAATAATATATTTTATTTACTCAATATATCTAAGATGTTATTACAACCTGCAATCAGTATAAAAATTATTAATGAGCTATTTTACATTTTCTGGTTCTAAGTCTTCAAAATCCGTTGTGTATTTTACATTTAGAGCACATCTCAATTTAAATTAGCCACATTTCAAGTCCCCGATAGCCAAATGTGGCTAATGAGCCCAGTATACTGGGCGAAGCAGGTCTAGAGCATGCTAGTGCTCAATAAATGGCAGCTGCTAGATATTAACGCAAAGATTCAGAGGAAGAAAGTTTTATTTTGAGAGCTGTAGGGAAGAGCTGTGCCCATTGGTTAGGTTGATAGGGTGATTACGGGGCTTTGTTCACCTGTTAACATCTGAAATAGCAGGGAGACCTAAAGTCCCTGGGATGGATGGGTAAGGCCACTGGCCCAGGAATGAGGTGGACAGATGCACCAAAGCCCCCGCCTACCAGACCCCACAGAGGTGGGGGAGAGCAGCAGACGCCAGAAGAGCAGCTGGCTTGGTGCATGGGTGGGGGGAGACAGCAGGCAGCAGGCTCTGCTGGGAAGGCATCTAACATCCCCAAATGGAATCCATCCAGACACCATCGGAAATCTCACAGAAACATGCTATTCCCCGGATTCATTGGTGGCAGAGTAGGTGTCTTCGTCTATTTTGCTGCTATAACAAAACACCACAGACTGGGTAATTTATAAAGGATAGAATTGTATTTATCAAGGTTCTGGAGGTTGGGAAGTCCAAGATCAAGGTGCTGGTAGGTTTGTCATCTGTATAGGTCTGATCCCTGAAGCCTTTTTATATAAGGGCCCTAATTCCATCCACAAGGGCTCCACCCTTATGACTTAATCACATCCTAAAGGCCCCACCTCTCAAGACCATCACATTGGTAATTAAGTTTCAGCATATGAATTTTGGAGGACATGTTCAGACCGTACCAATATATAATGCAGATTTTTTTTTCTTCCTATAAAACTTCCTTCAGCTAATTTGTGGCCAGCATGCTTCCCATTTGGGATGTTGGAGCTAGCAGACTAGGCTGTCTATGGAAGAGTTTTCCCCAGGCTTCTGGGTAGGAAATTGTGCCCTAAAAAGTGACTTTAGATGTGAGCCTCTCACTAAATAACATTCACTGTCATACTCATGGCACAGTGAAAATCCATTATGCATATTTAAAACTCCATTTGAATGCCACGAGAGTAAAATGTGTGTTGTGCAAGGAGATAAGCCACTTACTCCCTCCTGCCCACATTTGACTAAGGTTACCTGTCATTGTGTGGTGTGATATCTCTTGTCACGGAGAGTTCCTGAATCACAGGGACAAAAGGGCAATTGGTGCCACGTCACTGAGCCCTCTTCTTTGCTCTTATAGAGCAGTCTGGGTGGTGGATTCTGAATCATTCTGCTTAGAGTTCCCAAAGGTGTCAGTGGGATTTGTAAGCAGGAATAAGTTTCCAATATTTAAGAGAGAATTCTGCATACAGATCCAAGAACCAAGCCCACAGCTCGGAGTAGACAATTTTAACATGTTGATTTTAACATGACAATTTTAACATGTTGATTTTAACATGTTGATTTCTTCAGAAAATGAAGACCCACTCCCCCAAGTTTCAAAGACTATCTGCCAGTAATATTTTGTTGAGATACGGCAATTTTGGTGAGAGATTTCCAAGGCAGGTGAGGGAAATAAGGGGTTCACAGGGCTGTTTCCCCAACTCCAGGAACACGGCTAACTTAAGAAATATCAGCTTCTGTTTGACAACAAACAGACACAGACCACGAAAGCACAACTGTTCCTTTTTGACTGTATTAATAGAAAAATCTGGTAAACAAGAAAGATTAGTACAAGAATGTTCCACCAAGTAGATCCAATTTCTAAAAACAAGTGTTAATCTTTACTCACTACAAGCTCTCACATTTAAAAAAAAAAGGTGAGTCATCATTGTATCACTGATTATTTTAAGTAATTTTATAGAGGTTAAGGGGTATTAGAGTCAAATGAGTCTCACTTTTTTATTTTTTTATCCTGTTACATTTGTAATGAATATTACAGATATGTTTTTAATGAAATAAAACATTAAAATACATTTAAAGATTCTTACGTGCCCCTCTCCAATTTCATCCCACTCTTTTCTCCCTAAACTTAAATTACATTATGTCTCAGTTAATGCATGTTTTCTACTTGCTATATATCTCTGTATATACAGATGAAGTACAGGATGACTTTGCATATTTCAAATTCTAAATAAATGGTGTCTACTACTAAAAGTTACAAGCATACATGTATTTTACATAAATAAGCTCATATATACTTTCTTATACCTTGTATGTGTAAAAAATAAGTTTTTCGCTTACTATATCCTAGATGCCTTCTTATATTCACCCCTCTAGATCTTCCTCATTCGTTTTAATAGCTGCACATACTCCATGTTCGATGTACCTTAATATATTACCCCAATTTCTTATTCACTGGCATTTAAGTGGCTCACTTTCCCCTATTGCCATCATTCCTCTATTACAAATATTGCTGAAGATATTTCTGTGCACTTGTAAAAGTACATCTATGAATTAAATTGCTATAAGTGTAGTTTTTAGGTCAAAGATTGTGTTCAATTTATATTTGAAAGACATAACTAAATTGCTCTTCAAAAAGTGTGACTGTTTCCCCATATTCTTAGCATCAGCCAAGCAGTGGTGGAAAATGGCATTTTATTATTTGAATTTGCATTTTTTAATTATATATGAGATAAAAATTCTTTTCCTTTGTTTATTGACTGTTTTCCCTTTGAATTTTCTATTCACAGCTTTTTCTCATTTTTTAAAAAAACGGATTCCTTTTTCAAACTGATAAGTACTTTTGTATGCTAGGGAAATGAACCCCATTCTCATATGTACTGCAAATTTTTTTTACCATTTTCTTTTGAGTTTGTTTATGGTATTTTTAATGCAAAATTCATATAGTAAATTTACCAGTCTTTTTTTATGATTTCTGGGTTGTATCTTATTTAAAATGGTTATCTCTTCGTCCCAAGAATATCTCATTCTAGTACATTCATGCTTTCATTATACTGTACCTACATCTTTGATTCATCTGGAATTAATTTTCATGTAAGAAACAAGGTAGAAATCTAGCTTTATTTTTTTTCTAATTGACTAAGTCCTGACATCATTTATTGAATAATTGGTCTTTCTTGCCCTGATCAGAAAGGCTACTTTTATCATTTCTATTTTATCCTCTATCCTGATCCAATTATCTCCTGAGTCATCCTATAATATCACAAACTATTTTAAATTTCTATAGTTTAATAATATGGTTTCATGTCTAATATGGCTAATTTATTCAGATTTGTATTTTTTACAGAGTAGTTACTAGCTCCTAGCCAGCTCTGACATACCACCGAAGTATTATTGTTGTGCTATGAAACACGTGTTCACAGACCATGCTGGGCATACAAAGGAACAACAGTCACTTGCACCTGGGGAGAAGGATGATAGAGGAAGCTTCATCGAGGGGATTTCAGGTGTTCGAGGGTTTTCTTTAAGAATTTGGAATGTAATTCTCTTCTGTAGCAAATGGGGCCTTCAAGTTTTGGCCCATTCGTGGACAAGACAGTTGAGAAGTCTGGCTTCATCTACTCAATAGCAAGATGCATAATGAAAGTTCCCTACGTGATCCTAAGGTGCCACCGGAGATAGAACCATGGAAGCTCCTTTGCTCCATTTAAAGCCTTAAATGGATCTTCACTGTTTATCTTACAAGACTCTGCAGAATTTGCTTCTTTCTTAATTTTCTTTCTTGCTCCAGCCTGAGTCCTCATCACTCGAGATTTCTTATCGAACTGAATGATTATAGAACCAAACCAGGGCATTGCTAATAAATCTGCCTCTCAAAATTGGGGAATCCCAGACCCTGAAATGGTTCAAGCAAGCACTAAAAAAATCATCTGAGGCAGGTGTGGTGGTGTGCACCTGTAGTTCTGGCTACTTGGGAGGCTGAGGCAAGAAGATCACCTGAGCTCAGGAGTTCGAGGCTACAGTGACCTTGGATTGTACCACTGCACTCCAGCCTGGGCAGCAGAGCAAGACCCTGTCTCAAAAAAAAAAAAAAATAAAATTATCTGCTAGAAATGTGTGGAAGACACGGGGACTGGATTAGAAGATATTAGAGTTCCTTCCACTTTTCAATAAACTCTGTGGT
>VSMD01051170.1:0-19446 GCA_008750895.1 Mirza zaza
CCCATCCTGCACTGGGCCTCCCCCCTCCCCTCCCATCCCGCACTGGGCCTCCCACACTCCCCACCACCCACATGGCACCTAGACTGGGCCTCGCCATCCTCTGGGATGTTTGTACCGTCCAGGGAAAAGAGGCTGTGACTTGCGCCTAATGGCAGCATGTGGATTTCTGCAGAGCCACGGCTAGCGCAGAGTGAGTTCTGAGCTTCTGTGAGGATGCGGTGGACACTGGGCCACACCAGGGTGCAAGGGAACTCCCTTTGCACGGACAGCAAGGGCTGGGCCTGCGTGGGCTTCCCTGGGGGCTGACTCCCTTCACAGATCAGTAAACGTGTCTTCACAGCTGGCAGTGCTGGCTTCCCTCAGGGTCAGGCCATGGATTATTTCCACCTATAAACGTTTTTTTTCTTTTTCTTTTTTTTTTTTTTGAGACAGAGTCTCTCTTTGTTGCCCAGGCTAGAGTGAGTGCCGTGGCGTCAGCCTAGCTCACAGCAACCTCAAACTCCTGGGCTCAAGCAATCCTTCTGCCTCAGCCTCCCGAGTAGCTGGGACTACAGGCATGCGCCACCATGCCTGGCTAATTTTTTCTATATATTTTTAGTTGGCCAATTAATTTCTTTCTATTTATAGTAGAGACGGGGTCTCGCTCTTGCTCAGGCTGGTTTCGAACTCCTGACCTTGAGCAATCCGCCTGCCTCGGCCTCCCAGAGTGCTAGGATTACAGGCGTGAGCCACCGCGCCTGGTCTGTAAACGTTTATACATAAAATATGTAATGTACATTTACTGTTAGGAATAAAGGACAGTTGGGTCCTTGGCTGCGGATTGCTCTGGAATGTCTAAAGTTTGTGGGTGTCCATGGCCCCGACTGCCAAACGCTCTACGCCCCGGTGCCTGGGCGAGAGCAGCAGTGCCTGGGTGGGGCCGACTCCAGCTCGCCCTACAGAGCAGCTGTGGGTGGTGAGCGGGTGGGGTGGCTCGTGAGGCAGGCCCTCGGCCGTGTGCGTCGTGCGCCAGCTCCCAGTGCCGCTCACGGCGGCTCCCGCTGCCCCATCTGTGCCAGGTGGACGCGGTCGGCGCTTCAGGCCGACGACCCGAGCCCGTCGGTCACGCTTTGGGGGGATTCATCCTTAAAATTTTAAAACTCTTTTCCGTTTGTATTTGCTGTAGTTCTAGAGCTTTTGGTGATACATGCTGAAATCTGTTTTAAAAGCTTCGTCAGCTTTTCTTTCAATATGTCAAAATTATGTGCAAGGTTTGGTTTTGCTACCACGCCAGACTCTTCTAACTAAAACTATTTAAGATCCTCATGTAAAGACAATGTTTTGTCTTTTCTGATAAAAACTACAATAATTTTAATCTCAAAATCAACAAAATATATGTAGCTGTGACCCACATAAGCGCAGTTACCAGCCGGGTGCCCTGTGAGCCAACACATTGCTTTATTTAGTTGTGGAACCCATGTTGACATACGTGCTTTGCTACAGCAAAGGACACGTGAAAACACGCTGAAGTGGAGGTGAGACAGGCAAGTGCCGGTTTATCCAGCGCAGTGGGAGTTGGGGCTGTGCCCACTCACCCCCAACGCTGTGCTATGGTGCCCAAGGGGTGGAGGTTTCCTATCGTCATTGTTTCCTTTTAGGTGATGAAACTGATGTATGTGTTGTCTTAGGAATTCTTTTTATTTTTTGAGACAGAGTCTCACTTTGTTGCCCGGGCTAGAGTGAGTGCCGTGGCGTCAGCCTAGCTCACAGCAACCTCAAACTCCTGGGCTCAAGCAATCCTGCTGCCTCAGCCTCCCAAGTAGCTGGGAGTACAGGCATGCGCCACTGTGCCCAGCTAATTTTTTCTATATATTTTTAGTTGGCCAATTAATTTCTTTCTATTTATAGTAGAGACGGGGTCTCGCTTGTGCTCAGCCTGGTTTCGAACTCCTGACCTTGAGCAATCCACCTGCCTCGGCCTCCCAGAGTGCTAGGATTACAGGCGTGAGCCAGCGCGCCCGGCCAGGAAATTTTTTTGAATTAATTCAACTAGAGAACCCAGCGGGGTGTGTATTTAGGGTTGTTTGGGAAGAGCTGCAGAGAGGATGCCTGTGCTGTGGCTGAGCCTGAAGAAGTAACCAGGGGGGACTGCACGCAGGAAGCTGGCCAGATGTCCTTCCCGAGGCCCACCAGCGGCACACAGAGCCCAGCGTGCATGGGATGCGCACGCAGGAAGGCTCTGAGAGGAGGAGAGAGGGAGGCAGCCTGGCTGGGTGGTGGTGGCCAGCTCCCTGGGTTTCTTTCTGTCTCCAGACTTGGAGCTTGTCTGGTCGTTCGTGCTGCTCTGACAAAAATGCCACAGACTGGGTCGTTTCTACAGAACAAGATTCTTTTTTTCACAGTTCAGGAGGCCGGGAGGTCCAAGGGTCGGGTCAGGTAGTGTGGCCTGGCGGGCCCTTCCTGCTGCGTCCTCGCGGGGTGGGAGGTGGGATGGAGGCGCCCAGGCTGCACGAAGCCTGGGATCTCACCTGTAATGGAGGCGGCCTGTGGCCTAATCGCGTATCAAAGGCCCCAGCTGTCAACGCTGTTTCGCCGTCCATTGGGTTTTATCACAGGGATTTTGGAGGGGACACACTCGAACATAGCTTTCTGCCCCCGTCCCCCAAAATGCGCGTCCTTCTCACCTGCAGAACACAGTCGCTGCATCCCAACAGTCCCAAGTCTCAGCTCATCCAGCGTCAACTCAAAAGTGCCAAGTCCAGAGTCAGCCGTGGGCCGGGTCCACCCCGAGGCGAGTCCCTGCTCTGCAGCCCAGAGCCTGTGAGATCAGCACGTTTCGTGGGTCCAGAATCCAGCGCGGGCAGGCGTAGGAAGGATGTTCCTGTTCCAAAGGGGAGAATCTCCAGAGCACCGTGCTGAGTGACAAACGACAATCCAAGGTGGTCATGCGGCGTGCGGTTCCGTTTCTGTAACACGCTTGCGATGGCGAAGTCTGGTCCCGAGAGCAGCAGGGCGCCGGGCAGAGGGTGGGGGGAGGCGTGTGTGCAGCAGGGCACGGCGGGGTTCACCCTGTCCACGTCAGTGCCCGGCTGAGGTGTCTGCTGTACTTTGGCACAGAGCCCCTCTCAATTCCTTCTCACAGCTGCATGGGAGTCCACACTTACCAAAAAGATAAAAATTAACCCACAGCCCTGTGCGCACTGCATTAGAAGTGTCAAGGGAAAAGAAGCCAAACTCTGTAATTTTAAAGAGATTTAGGCTGGGAGCGGTGGCTCACGCCTGTAATCCTGGCACTCTGGGAGGCCGAGGTGAGAGGATTGCTTGAGGTCAGGATTTCGAAACCAGCCTGAGCAAGAGTGAGACCTTGTCTCTACTAAAAATAGAAAGAAATTAATTGGTCAACTAAAAATATATATAGAAAAAAATTAGCCGGCCATGGTGGTGCATGTCTGTAGTCCCAGCTACTCGAGAGGCTGAGGCAGGAGGATCCCTTGAGCCCAGGAGTTTGAGGTTGTTGTGAGCTAGGCTCACGCCACAGCACTCTAGCCCGGGCAACAAATGAGACTCTGTCTCAAAAATAAGTAAATAAATAAAAATAAAAAAATAAAGAGATTTACTCTGAGCCAAATTTGAGCACCATGACCTGGAGCCATGCCCAAGAACCCTTGAGCAGTGGACTCGCTGTGGCTGGGTTGCAGTTTGGTTTTATACATTTCAGGGAGATAGGGGTTATAGGTAAAGTCATAAATCAATACATGGGAGGCATACATCAGTTTGGCCCAAAAAGGTGGGCCATCTCAAAGTGGGGGCTTACAGGTTATAGGTGACTTTAAAAATTCTTTGGCTTGGCCGGGCGAGGTGGCTCACGCCTGTAATCCTAGCACTCTGGGAGGCCGAGGGAGGCGGATGACTCAAGGTCAGGAGTTTGAAACCAGCCTGAGCAAGAGCGAGACCCCATCTCTACTAAAAATAAAACAAAGTAATTGGCCAACTATCTATATATAGAAAAAATTAACCGGGCATGGTGGCGCATGCCTGTAGTCCCAGCTACTCGGGAGGCTGAGGCAGGAGGATCACTTGAGCCCAGGAGACTGAGGTTGCTGTGAGCTAGGCTGATGCCATGGCACTCTAGCCCAGGCAACAGAGTGAGACTGTCTCAAAAAAAAAAAAAAAAAATTCTTTGGCTTATAATTGCTTACAGAAAAGAAGATTTGTCTAAAGGATTGCAATGTTTTAACGTAAGAAGCTGTTTATCAGAGACAAGCTACTGGACATAGATGTGTTGTGTAAGTTGAGGACCTGCAGGTGTGTCTTGCATATCCTTAGGCCTGTTAATGGGTTACTACCTGTCCTCAAGAAGGGAGGGGGGCATGATGAGGCATGTCTGACCTCCCTCCTCCTGCCAGGCATTTTAGTTTTGGGATATTCCCTTGGCCAAGAGGGGGTCCATTCCATCAGCCAGTGGGGAGTGAGCCTTAAGATTGTATTTCAGTCCAGAGAAGGGTTCTGCCAGCACGTAGAACCTTACTTGAAGTGGGAAGAACAGGGGAGAAAGGCTTTCCTTTTAGATAACGACGACCTTGACTGACTTAAAACGAATATTTGCTACAGATTTGTCGGTCCAGATCTAAAAATGTAAATAGGTGTCAAGGCAGGTTAACTAAACTTCAGCGACCTTGAGCCTTTGAAAATATGGCCTCTGAGTTAAGGCTTGAACAAATAACATTTCTAAGATTAAACCTGCTGTGTTTCAATACTCAGAGCCAGCGAAGGCAGGCATGAGGCTGAGGGTGCCTGGGGCCTCCAGCTGCCCTCGCACGTGGCCTGGGCCGCTCCTCGCCAGGCAGCGCCGCTGCTGGGCTGTGGATGGCGTCTGCCGTGGAACTCCTCAGGTGCCACGCCTCTGTGTTCTGGGGACCCAGAAGTGTTTGTGAACTTAATGCATCCTGCGTCCTGCAACCACGTCTCCCCAAAGCAGAAAGGGGGGAACCTCCTCCATTTCCCCCGAAATGCTCAGATCTCCGACACGCCAGCACACGCCAGCCTCCCGACCCCCTTAGCTAAACGGAAACCCAGGCTGGCTTTTAGAATCTGAACAGCTTTGCCTTCCTTCTCCTTACCATGTATCGGTAGTTCTTGGATCGTTTGAGATACGTTTGGCTGGGAGGACCTGAAAATAAGTGATGAAGTCAAACTTAAATGGGTTACTACTGGTAAATCTGTAAGGGGAGTATCAACACCAGCTCCCCGACCGAGAACTGGCCTGCTTTCCGGCACTCGCTGTTTTGGGCTGGGAACAGAAGTTTCCTGAGAAGGAATTCAGAGATAAAGGGAAGCTTTACCCCAGCAAACAGCTTGCAAACCGGGAGGCGCGGGCTCCGGCGCGGACGAGGGTGGGTGTGGACGAGGAGAGGGTTGTCCTCTGCGGAGAGCGAGCGGCCGCCCCCCCCCAGATCCTCCGTTGCAAAGGAGGGGTCACACTGGCCGAGCTCTGGAGGGGTCAACGCAGGTCACAGTTTCCTGGTCGATGCAGACGGCTGAACGGGATCAGACAGCGTGAAAGTCCCAACGTCAGGAGAGCGCGGGTGTTTCCGGGCGTTTCCGGAACACCGAGTCCGGGCCTGACCTGGGGTCAGCAGGCGGCCGCTTGGCCCTGTCTTGAATTGAGGCCCAGGGATCCGCTCGGGACCGGCCGTGGACTCCGTGGGGTTCCCAGACTGAAGTCACAGGTGGGACGGAAACAGCAGTTTGCGTCAGAACCGCGGCACCTCGGCGGAGCTGGAGGCCGCGTTTTGTCGTCCCGTCGGCGCGCACTGGCAGCGGCTTCCTCCCAGGGGACACGGGGCACCGGAGGGATCGGCGACGAGGGTGACAGCCAGTGCCCACCCGGTTTAGGAGCCACAGCTGACACCGGGCTCTGTGAGAGACGGGCCCTGGGGTGCCGTCCCCCGGGGACACCCCGTCCCATGCTGGGCGGGGGCGGGCCCTGGAGAGGGATCGTCTCTGTTTCCCCAAAACGAAAGTCACACTGCGCCTCGCTCTGCTCGGAGCCCTGCTTTGGAATCGGTATTCGTGTGATGTCTTTGGCAAACCGGGAGATACCGACACACTTCCAGGACTGACTTTCTGCGGGACACGTGGTCACCTAGGCTGAACGGACGTGGCGCGTCTGCACTCGTCTCCCCAAACGAGCCACAGATGCGCACGGAGCCACCAACCCGTGGCGGGTGGTGGGAGCAGCAAGGAAGAGGGGTCCATGCGGTGCAGGGCGGAAGACGGGCAGACAGGCCCTACAGACCTGCCCGCTGGGGCCGGCGTCCTGGGAGGGCCTGGGCTTGCCTTCCCTGCACCCGCGTGTGTGAGCAAGGCTCCTTCCTGCCCAGGCGGGGATCGGTGGGCGGCATCCGTGTCTGTCCTCGGCCCTGCTGTCCCCAACGCCTGCCCCGAGATGGGGTCCGTGTGCGGCCTTAACCGGACACCACGGGCTGGTCACTTCATACACGCATGTTGGGCGCACGGGTCTGGATTCCAAGGCTGAGGGCCCGCAGCTGGCGAGGGACTGCCCTCCGCGTCACCCCGAGTGATGGCATCGCTTGCCCAGACAGTGGGAGAGAGGGCCGCCTGGCTTCACCGTGCACTCACGCCTGCGACCACACGGCTCCACACGTGAGAGCAGAGGCCTCGGGACACCCTCGCCCGCCCTGTGGCCCCGCCTCCCGGCACCGTGGCATCGGGGTGAAGTGGCCGACAGGTCACGTGGGCCCCTGGTCACCCGGCTGCTCCACCACGATGTGGGCTGTGGGGCGGGCGGGATAGCTCTCCGGGCGTGGGTGGCCGCGGCGCTGCAGAAGGGCGGCGTGGAGGTTCGGCGTCTGTGGCTGCGTCTGTGGCTGCGTCTGTTTCCAGCAGGCAGTGGTAGGACGACGTGAGTTCCTCACCTGCCGGCTTGGAACCGGGGTGCCGGCCGGGCTGGCTGCTCCTGCAGGCTCCAGGGCCACTCATCTGTCCTCCCTCCCTGGCATCAGGGCCGGCCCACGGCCCCCCAGGTGTGTGCAGACGGTGGTCCGAGACCTGCGGCGTAACCGGCCCGGGTGGAGGAGAGAATTGGGTTAGCTGAGGATTGGGCCGTGTGCCTGGGGAGGGGCGCCCCCTGGGCAGGCAGGTCCCGGGAGGGCAGCACCAGTGCATGTCACAGCCCGCCACGGATCGCACCTGCCCCCAGATTCCGCTGAGACTCTGCCGAGTGGCCGCGTGGCGCTGGGTGTGGACGTGGCTCAGGCCGTGGGAGCAGCTCCGGCCTCCATCCACGCAAATGAGCTTGTGCCGACGTGAGTAGGTTTCACTTTTTTTTTAACCACAAGCCCTTCTTAGCAGCACTGGGGCTGCCCGCAGGGGTGGTGTGAGCCCAGCTCAGTCCCCCTGCGGCAGGAACCCCAGGAAAACTGCAGAATCCTGAGGCTCCGTGTGTTTGCGTGGTGTGGATGCGTGTTGCGTGTATCTGCACGTATAAAAATCACGTACGTATTTGCGAAACTTTAAAACAGCCATGCCATTTGGTTTGTAATGCTACCGTGTTTCCCTGAAAATAAGACCTACCCATAAAATAAGCCCTAGCAGGATTTCTAAGCATTTGTGCAATAGAAGCCCTACCCCAAAATAAGACCTAGTGATGGGCGTGGCTACGCAGTGCATCTGCACAGCCCATGCATTCTGTCGCGGAGTGGTAAAGGAGACCAGCAGCTCTTCTCATCTGTCCCATCATGACAGAGGTGACTGGAAAGGTGTGGGCAGCCCCACCAACAAGGTTGGCTCTCCCTGTCAGGTCCTGGCCATCCTGTGCATGCTGCAAGCTGTGGCTTTGAGGGGACAATAACACATCCCCTGAAAATAAGCCCGAGGGTGTCTTCTTCAGGAAAAATAAATATAAGACCCTGTCTTATTTTTGGGGAAACACAGTACTAGGAATTTAACCTAGAGAAACCATCAGGCATGAGAAGGAGATGGGCCCGCACGTTTCTTTGCCACACTCATTATTTATGACAATCAGGAACCACCAAGAAAATCCAATTAAACTCTGAAACACATCCTAGGAAACATTCCATTCACCCGCCATCAAAAGGCATGTGGAAGAGCACCGGCGTGGAAGAAGGTCTGTGTGCAAACCCGTCACAAACAACGCATGTCGCTGCTGCGACTCTATGTGAGAGAGAACTCCCCTCTAGCTGATGCTGTCAGAGCTCATTTCATTTTTATTTTCCGTATTTTCTAAAGTGATTTTGTAGTCAGACAAAAATATACATTAAGTCACCTTTTTATGCACTAAAGTGCAACAATCATTTGCGTATGAGAACTTCAAGGTGATATAACCCAAGATCTTAGCACCCAGAGAGCATCCTAACCAACTATCCACATGCACTGATTCTACACGAGTAGTCTAAGTTAACGCAGATTCCTCGCTGGGCAAAGCCATAAAGACGACAAGAGTCCAGCAGTCCCTCATCCTTCTCCCTTCCCCCCCACCTCACAGGTGCTCCCCACTCAGTCCTCCACGTCTGTGGGCTCTGCCTGCCTGTCAGAGCCCGTTGCTGGGATACAGGGACTCGTATCTGGGACTTGCTCACTCCTGTCACGTGGCTCCCCAGGGAGTCCCGCCAGCAGCTGCATGTGCCCGTGAGCTCTCCAGCACCATCGCTGAGGCTGTCACCCTTCACGGGCACGGTGGCCGTCCCAGTGGGAGCATGAGCCCCTTGAGGGCAGGAACCACCAGCCTGGATGTCTAGGAATTGTGGGTGCAGTCCCAGATTTCCCCGGAGATGTTGGGGTCCAGTGTGGCCTCGTCACCTGGCTGTCATACCCGTGGACAATCCCAGCTGTCAGACAGGCCTTTCCCATCTCCCTTCTCCCGAGCCAAGGAATAAAGCCCCGCCCTTAGTGGCCAGGGCCTGCCGGCCTGTCTTGGGGCTGGCTCTTGGGAACTGACCCCGCCCACCTCGCCACCCCGGTTTCTCTCCCTCTCCTGGCTGATCCTCCCAGTGGCTGCCAGAGGACACGATATCCAGGGCTAGCGTTACAGCCGCCTCCCTTGGGCGCCTCCTGCTTCCCCTTCCAGGAGGGGGGCCCAGGGAGTGATCAAGGGAAGCCTGTTCCCGGGACACCAGCTGGGTTGGGGACCTCACCTGAGTGTCCTGTGTTTACCTGCAGGGAGCTCTGTGCGTGCCATCTCCATCGAGACGTGACACTGGCACGGGAGTGTGCACCCCGCCCGCGCCACCTGCCGGCTTTGTGGCCTTGGGCAAGGCGGGACCCTCTCTGTGCCACCTCCCAGGCCGCCCTGAATGGTAAACCAGCCCGTCCAGTGCCCTCAGGAAGGTGCTGGAGTGTCGTGGGCAGGCTCGGGACAGCGGTGCTCCAGGCGAGTGTTGTTAAATGAATGTGACGGGGAGACGGCAGCATTCGTCCCGTAGTTCAGGAGGGTAAAGGCTCCACAGAGGAAGAAGACTGAGCTTGAGGAACTAACTCACAGAACTGTGGATGCTGAGGCCGAAACCCGCGGCGCCAGGGCGGCTGTGGTGCAGGGAGAGCCAACGCTGCAGTCCTGCGTGCCCAGGCTGTGGCGGGAGCCTCCTGCTCCGGGACGCTGAGTTTTTTTCTCCGAAGGCCTTCACGGGTCGTAAGTGCCCCTGTGTTGCGCAGGGTCACCGCCATTACTCCACGTCCGCTAACACGCGTGTTAGCCTGGTCTGAAGAGCAGCCTCACAGCAACTGGCGCACTGGGCAACGTAGAGCAACAGCGGCCTCAGCCCTGCGACACCGCGTCCCTACCCTGACCTGGTGCTGGCCGGGAGTCTGGGGACAGAGTGGTCGGCACAGAGTGGGGACAGAGGCTGAGGGCCGGCATGGAAACATCCACGGGGTAGAGAGAGGGGAGCTCCCTGAGGCGGGACAGGCCAGCAGGTTTTGCCTTTGGCTTTTGCTTTCCCTGTGGCTTCGAGGCTGGGATCCGGTGAGAGTGGTTCTGCGTGTGGGCTGGAGGCAGCACATTCTCAGCCCCGCCCAGGCCTCCCAGCCAGGCTCTGGGGTGGGGCGGGGGACTGCGGTGCAGCCAGAGCACAGATGTCACAGGAGGTGGGGGGCGGGGTGGGTGTTGGGCCTTAGGCTGGCGGGAAGATGGACGCCGCCTACCACCTACCACGGGAGGGACGAGTTTCCTTCCCTCTCAGACCCGTGATGTCTACGAGGGTAAATACTGTGTCACCTTCGTCTTTTTAGCCCCTGGGGCTAGCTCTGCGCCTGAAAAGTCACCACACTGCGATGTCACCGTCGAACGTGCTAAGGGTTACCGCGCTGTTGGGGCTGGCCAGTGTTTGAGGACACACTTTTGTTGGACTCTGGGATATTGGCACACACGCTATTGGCATGAGCCAATTGGTTTGAGCCTCAGCCACTCCACGCTTGGATTTCCAAGCCATTCATGGAAATGGGAACATCTTCCTAAATACTTTCTTTTTTCCCCTTTAAGAGATGTGGTCTTGCTATGTTGCCCAGGCTGGACTCAAACTCCTGGGATCAAGCCGTCCGGCTGCCTCAGCCTCTCGAGTGGCCGGGCCCCAGGCCGCACCCCCACACCCTCCTGAGACGCCTTCTTTAAGGACACGCGTGTTTCCCGCACTAGCAAACTCCCCTGAGGAAGGCGAGTCTCCTGCACACCTGCAGGAGGTGGCGGCCACCACGGGGCACACACAGGAGCTGGGATCTGCAGGTGGCTGCCCGCCCGCTCAGGGTGTCGGGTGCACAGTGTGGCTTCGTGCCAGCCATGGTGAGGGCGGAGAGCCCGTGTCTGCAGCGTGCGCTCCCCTCGCTGTGTCCTGCGTCCTTGGGCCGGCGACGGCCCCGCCCGGAGGGGCCATTTCCAGGCTCGCAGCTACTGGGGCACCTGGCAACCCCCAGACCCGCCGCAGCGGCCCGGCATGAGGCCCAGCGGAGAGGGCGCACCGGGCTGCTGCGGCCTGTGCACCTGCCCCGGAGCAGCCGCAGGTAAACGGGGACGGGCGGGCGGTCAGCGGCTGCCTGGGAGGCGGCAGCCCACTCGGATCGCCGTCAGCTCGCGTGCCCGCGGCCGCTCCCACCAATCCCGGGGCGCGTGGAGCTCCGCGGCTGGGGGAGGGGCGGGGGCCCCGCGGCCCTGTGCGGAGGGTGCGCACGCGGGCCGCCAGGTGACCTCGGCGGGCGCGCACGCACGACTCCCCGGGGGCCCGCGCTGGTGCACACGCGGGGCTTGCAGGTGACTGCGGGGACGCGCACGCATGACCCCCCCAGGTGGCCGCGGCAGGTGCGCACGCACGCCTGCGGGGTGGCCGCGGTGGGGGCACGCGCGCCGCTTCCGCTTCCGCCCAGCCGCCCCCCGCCCCGCCCCGCCCCGCTGCGGCAGCGCCCCCACCCCCACGCGGGCGCGGGCCCCGCCCGGCAGGACGCGGCGCGCGCGGTCCGCACCCGCACGCGCCCGCCTCCCGCCCCGCCCGGCGCGCGCCCGCCCAGGTCGCCGTCGCCGGCCGGAGGATGCGGTTCTGGCTGAGGAGCGAGGAGATGGCTCTGGAGGAGATGGTGCGGAGGCTGGACGCGGTGGCCCGGCGCACGGGTAGGAGGGCTGCGGGCCCGCGGGCGTTCTGCTGGCTGGGCGCCGCCGGCGCGCGGGGGACGCGCGGCTCATCCCCGCGAGCGAGCGCCGCCCTTGCCCCTCGCGGAGGTGACGGCGACGCGCCGGGTGGGCGTCAGCCGGGTGGGCCCCGCGCCCCCTGGGGACCGGGCACCTGCGCGCTCCGGACTGACCTCGGGCTGGGGCTTCCGAGGGGTGCGGGGGCGAAGCCAGCGGAGGCTCGTACTGAGCAGGAAAAATCTCGGTTAATGGGGAGGGGCTGTTTTTTCTCCACCAAATACAATTTAGACCGAAGAGATGTTGGAGAAAGGTGTGGGCAAAGAGCGAACGCATAGCACATCGCACGCTGATTTTCTGCATTAACTGAAATGTTATATAAGCTGTGAAGCGCGGATCCGACAGATGCGTGCAGATTTAAGCAAACACGGAGCTGGCGGCTCGTGCTGCTGCTGTCGCTGTCGGGTGGTGGCATCTGACGTCTTGTGCTGCATTATGCAGAAGGAAGAGGCGTCATTCACTAGATTTCCTTGAAATGGAGAGGAAATGATAATGTACCATTGAAAGTAAGTTGCTGGGTTGTTTTGTCTGATGTTGCCAGGTGTGGTGGTGTGTGCGCCATCACCAGGCTGTCTAAATAGTGCTTCCATGGGAGAGCAAGGTCTTTCAGTTATTCGGTTGGAGCTCAGCATCTTCCTCTCTCCCTCTCCCCACTCCCTCCCCGCCAGTGGCCTTGAGAGCACACGGGTGATTAAATCAAATGCACACAAACACCACGCACCGGTGATGAAACCAGCTTACACACCGTCGTGTGGGCGCCCTCGCCAAGATGTTCTCTGTGATGGCTTTTGTGATCAGAGCTGCTGGGCTCCTTGGATATGGGTCGAGAGAAAATAAAGCCATTTTCATGCTATCTGCCCCCTTCTCCTTAGGGATGCAGCCCCTTTTTCCTGGAACTTGAGTTGAGGTTCTCCTCCTTCGGGATCTGGCATGTGCGAAAGGGCACGGTGCTGGACTGCCAGAGGGTGCAGGGAGGCTCCCGCTGGCCGGCCGGGAGGGGACAGGGGCGTGCTGTCCCCGCTCTGCTTGCCTCTGCATTTGGCTTGGCGTCCGAACCCCGGAGTGGGAACTGCTCCAAAGAGTGATGTCATTCCCTGGGATTTTAGGGGTTGAGGTCTTTTCGTGAGCTCCGAAAGACACACGCACATTTTAATCGTACAAAGGCTGTTTCGGAAGAGCTGTGGTGACGCTGCGCACACATGAAGGTGCACTGAGCCGGCCGGGCCTTCCGTGTGGACCACGGGCTCGTTCTAAGCAGCAGTTCTCAGACGTGTGTCGTCCGACACACCTGCGTTAGTAGTAGCTGCACACTCACCAAGATCCCCTTAAATCCAGGTGAACAGATGGCTGCCTGTGTGCACATACTGGGTGTTTGGTGAGGGGCGGTGGCGCCTGGTCCATGTGCCCCTCCCCACCGGTTAGCACTGACCTCGTCCTTCACAGATCCACTAGAGGGCCGTGTGTCATGTGGTGTGACGGTGCAGAGTGCAGGCGTGGCGCACACTGCCTGGTCGGGAAAGGGGGTCAGTGTGCACCTGGTCAGTGAAGCAGGTTTAGGGGCCATGCTCTTCCCCGGGGGAATTCCCCATCCGCAGCAGGATGGCTTTTAGCTGGAGGTCCTAGAGTTGCTCATGCCTCCTGGGCCAGGCTGGGCTTGTGGCAGGTGAGAGCCGATGGCACCAGGACAGGGACCTGGCAGCTGGTGCAGTGCTCAGGGCGGGGGCCTGACCCTTCAGGACTGGGTCACAGCGGAGGGCTCGGTGTGGGACCAGCCTCTCCCCACTGCTCGTACCTGGGCCTGCTGCAGGGTCTCCCGGAGCCCTCCGGCATTTTCTCTTTGCTGCCTAACATTAAGGACGTGCTGCTGCTGTGTTTCAATTTCAGACCTTGGCCGTCCAGGACAGTCTGTGTGTAAAAGAGGGTGACGCCTGGTGTCCATGTGGTCTGTGAGCCTGCGTCCCTCCAGCTTGAGAATTTATATTTTATGTACAACCTGACCTTTAGGAACAAGGCCAGGAGCACTTTCCCCTATCAAACTCCCCACTCCATGTGATAGGGCTCCTTTTCCAGCATTTTCCTCTGTTTTGGTTTTCTCTTGAGATTTGCAGTAATTGGTGAAAAAGCAAGAAACATTTGAGGGAAAAATGCTGTGGATCTAGTTGATTTTAGGGTTTAAGCTTTTTAAGGCAGAAGAATAGTGTTGTCCTCAAACTACAGCTGTGTCTGAATCATTCGTTAAAGCTCAGATTGCTGGGCCCCACCCTCAGACTCGATGATTCTGGAAGTCTGGGGCAGGGTCTGAGAATTTGCATTTTTAAATTCCCAGATGAGGCAGATGGTATAAGTCCAGGAATCAAACTTGGGGAACCACTATGGTAGAAGAATCTTTAGATCTAGGCCCACCTATTCCCTTAATTGACTTGAAATAAAAATAATAACTCTTGTCATGGTTGATGATGGATGGATGGATGGGTGATGGTAATGAGGATGACGGATAGATGGATAATTGATAATGGATGCATGGATGGATGATGATGGAAGGTGATGGATTGATGGATGGACAAGGACACATGGATAGATGATGGCAGATGTTATGATGGATGGAGGATGATGGATGGATGATGGTAGATGATTATGATGGATGGATGATGGATAGATGGATGATGACGGTGGATGGATGGATGATGATGATGGATGATGTTGATGGATGATGTTGATGGATGGATGAATGACGGATGAATGATGATGATGGATGGATGATGGTGGATGGATGATGATGCTGGATGATGATGATGGATGGAGGATGATGATGGATGATGATGGATGGGGGACGATGATGGATGGAGGATGATGATGGTGGATGGATGATGACGGATGGAGGATGATGGTGGATGATGATGGATGGGGGATGATGATGAATGGAGGTTGATGATGGATGGATGATGATGGATGGAGGATGATTATGATAGATGGATGGAGGATGATGATGGATGGATAGAAAATGGGTAGATGGATGATGACAGATGGAGGATGATGATGGATGATGGAAGAAAGATGATGATGGATGGGGATGATTATGATGGATGGATGGATGGGGATGATTATGATGGATGGATGGAGGATGATTATGATGGATGGATGGAGGATGATGGATGGAGGATGATTATGATGGATGGATGGAGGATGATGGATGGAGGATGATTATGATGGATGGATGGAGGATGATGGATGGAGGATGATTATGATGGATGGATGGAAGATGATGGATNGGATGGAGGATGATGGATGGAGGATGATTATGATGGATGGATGGAGGATGATGGATGGAGGATGATTATGATGGATGGATGGAGGATGATGGATGGAGGATGATTATGATGGATGGATGGAGGATGATGAATGGAGGATGATTATGATGGATGGATGGAAGATGATGGATGGAGGATGATTATGATGGCTGGATGGAAGATGATGGATGGAGGATGATTATGATGGATGGATGGAGGATGATGGATGGAGGATGATTATGATGGATGGATGGAAGATGATGGATGGAGGATGATTATGATGGATGGATGGAGGATGATGGATGGAGGATGATTATGATGGATGGATGGAGGATGATTATGATGGATGGATGGAAGATGATGGATGGAGGATGATTATGATGGCTGGATGGAGGATGATGGATGGAGGATGATTATGATGGATGGATGGAGGATGATTATGATGGATGGATGATAATGGATGGAGGATGATGGTGGATGGATAGAAGATGGGTGGATGGATGATGATGAATGGATGATGACAATGCTGGATGATGATGGATAGAGGATGATGATGGATGGATGATGATGATGGATGGATGGATGGTGATGGATGGATAGAAGATGGGTGGATGGATGATGATGAATGGATGATGACAGTGCTGGATGATGATGGATAGAGAATGATGATGGATGATGATGATGGATGGATGGATGGTGATGGATGGATAGAAGATGGGTGGATGTTGGGTAGGTAGGGGTGAGGATGGGTGGATAGATGAAGTTGCATACAAGACAGGGAAAATATAAGCTGTATCATACTTTAAAGTGTTACTGTCCTTCCAATGAGGACTAACAACTTTTAACTATTTACATACTGAACAAGCAAATCGCTGGTTTGCGTCAGAGCATAAGTGACTGTGAGGGTGTGGAGGAGCCACCCTGTCCCACTTGCTGGAGCTCGGCTGTGGCACCTGTTCTCACTAGGCCAGACATCTTCTTTCCCCCCAGTTCTGTGGCATCTTCTCATCTTCTACACCAAGCTCACCACGATCCAAGAACTAAATTTCAGGTGACATCTCAGCTGCTAACTCAGTCACTTTTGGGGTTGTGGGAGTGTCTGTCCAGTACCGTCATTACAGCAGTACCTGAGAAGTCAGCACTTGGAGTTATCACCTGGGTTGTTAGTCTCAATCCTTTTAGGGAGCACAGGCGCCCCGCAGTCATGTTCCGGCGAACCGTGTTAAGTAGCAAAGGCACTGAGGCTTTTTAGGCAGGTTTGTCGCTGAGATCCCTGGAGAAGTGTGAAGTAGGAAATGCCCATTCCTTTCGTGGCAGACCTGTGACATTTCTTTGTACCCAAAGCAGGTGCTGTTGGGTAGAAAGGGAGAGATTGAAGCACAAGCTGAACACCCAGACGTGTGCGAAGCAGGCATTGAAGGACAAAGTGCCCACGTTCTTGCCTTTAATCGTGGAGCCTGCGTCTGAAGTCTCCCCTTCTAAGGGACAGTCGGTTTTCTGTGTTTTTCCTAAAAATCCATTTGGTCATGCGGCTGCCAGTTGTCACGGTCTTAATAGGCCCTCTTGGCCTTCTCCCACCCCCGGGCCCCGGCCACACTCTTGGGGCGGCCTGGCTACACCCAGCAGACGGGTCCAGCCCCGCCACCGCTGTGGTGCCCTCCTTCGCCTCTTGCCTGTGGCGGTTCTGCTCGGGCGTCATCCTGTTCCGTGTGGCAATGCGTCCATCCTGTTCCTTTCCGGGAACTCCTCACATGGTGCGTTCGCCAGCCGCTTGCTTCCTTCCCTCCCAGGGCCCGGCTGCCACAGCTCTTCTATGCCCGGGGCCCATGCTGAGCTCAGCTGCTCTCCGAGGCCCATTGGTGCTTGTGCTCTGTGGCTGGCCTTGCTATCCCTGACCTCCTCTCGTCCCTGTTGCCAGGGCACCTACCCAAGTCCCACAGTCCTCCGGGAGGCCAGGCCACCCTTCGGGGAGGCTCCACGCCTTTCACTGTCGTCTCTGATGCCTGCTGGCCCTGTGTGTCCTGGTCTTATGTCCAGCTGCCAGGTGGGCCTCTGTTCTCCACGGCCGCGGCTCAGGCAGAGGCACCAGGGGCAGAAGCCTGCCTCGCCCGCTGTGTCTGGGGGGGCTCCCTCCCCAGAGGTCCCGCGAGTCTGTTTGGGGCTTCAGCCAACTGCAGACGACCCAAACCTACAGTTATATAGCCACGAGGGCTGCCGCGTGCCAGTGAGAGCACAGTGATGAGAGTTTTGCCAGGGCTCCTCCTGTCCCCCTGGAGGGCTCCCTGACACTGGGGACCACGTGCTGGTTAGAAGAGCGAGTCCTCGCGGCCTTAATCGTGGTCTTCTGTGCTGTGCACACGTCTGGCCCTTCGACCCACATGTTGGGCTCTACACAGAGAAAGCTGAAGTGTGCTGTCTCCGCAGTTGCCTTGGTGAATCAGGGGACAACACGTTACATCCACGAGGAGGCATGGGGAGAAACGTCTTCCCAAGTCTGTGAACTTTGTTGGTGAAAAAGCCAAGACGAGGATCGCACCTCTGGCTCCCGAATGGCACAGCCAGTCCGGGCTGTTCTACTCGGGTGCCTTAACCCCTAAACCAGTGAGAAACCTGACTTCCCTCTAATTTGCCCCGAATTGGGATCATCCTGGGTGGCCGCTGTGGTGGGGAGGGCAAGGCTGCCTGTGCTTGCCCCACCGCTCGGAAGGAGGACGTGAACGCGCCACAGTTCCTGGTGGTTTTAAAATGAACGCAGGCCGTGCATGGTGGCGCATGCCTATAATCCCTGCACTCTGGGAGGCTGAGGCAGGAGGATCGCTCGAGCCTAGGAGTTGGAGGCTGCAGTGAGCTGGGCTGACACCACGGCACTCTAGCCCGGGTGACAGGGCGAGGCTCTGTGTCCAATAAATAAATAAAAATAAACAAATAAAATGGAAACGAAGTAAATCTGTTAAAATAGCTTTACCACACATTCCTAAAAAATATAAATGGCACCGAGGGCGACATTTTCTTGAAAACAAAGGACTTGCATAAGCTGTGCTTGTTTCCTCACTGGTTCCTTGTGGTTATCGTCGGATGCCTGGTGTCACCCTTGTTTCTCCCCAGAACTGAGTAGGACTGGCCACCCTGCTCTCTGCGCACGCCTTCTAAGCGTTGGGAAGGGCCAGAGCCAGCCAGCACACCCTGGGGCAGTTCAGTGACTGTATCAGACCCAGCAACAGTCAGAGGACGCCCCTCGCCTGTCTTCTTGGGGAGGTCGTGTTCCCTGGACCTCTGCAGAGAAGAAATCTTGGGGGGGGGGCACGAGGAGGGCAGAGTCAGCAGGAGGCAGGGGAGGGCATGGTGTCCCCTGGCAGGTGGGCGCTGAGGCTGAAAGTGACCAGCCTGCTTCACCCTGCCTTGCAGAGGGCTGGGAAACGTGTTCAGATTTCACTGACCTCCTTCTCGTTGGGATCGTGTGTTATTTGTTCATTCTTGGTGTTTGCTGTCTCTGTGTACACACACACACTCAGAGACACACACACACTCAGAGACACACACACACAGTCCGGGCATGAGCAATCCACAGAGCTGCCAGTTCCAGAAAACATGCACTCTTCTGCAGAACTTAATATTTGAAGATTATTTTTTAAATCTTATTTCTAATAAAAAGGAGAATTATATTTTTCCAAAAGAAGTCAACCCATAATTTAAAAAAATCTCTGTAGGTCTCTGTGAGTCTCTCCTGTGAGCTGCACAGCCAGGGTGAGGTTTGGCTGTCGTCCCATTTCACAGGTGTGGAAATCGAGTTTCCGTCAGGGAGTTTGCAGGGCCAGTCAGCGGCACAGCTGGTTTTCTTCGCCTGTTGTCATTATCCTGACAGGCACCTCTGAAAATCCTTGGAATCTGCAAAGAGATAAGTGTCTCTTATGTGCTGATGAGTGGAGTGGGGGCTGGGCAGCTGCCAGACAGGGCTAGTCCTGGAGAGACCGAGGCAGGATCTGAGGGTCAGGACTTCCAGCCCCAACCACAGCCTCCACGGAGGGCAGATGGGTTGCAGGCTGAGTTCATCACCAACGGCCGATGGTTTAATCAAACGCAGCTTCCGGAATAGCCGAACACAAGGAGGTTCCTGGAGGGTGGCGCCCGGGGAGGGCAGGGGAGCTCTGCGCCCCTTCCCCATGCCTCCCCTTGTGCACCTTCTCGTCTCTGTGTCTTGCAACATCTTCTGTAATAAGCCGCATGCAAGTAAGTGCTTCCCTGGGCTCTGCGAGCGGCTCCAGCAAAGTGACCCAGCCCACGAGGAGTCCTGGACCCCAGTTTATAGCCCCTGGTCAGAAGCACAGCGGACAACCTGGAGCTCGAGATCGGCATCAGAAGTGGGGGCGTCCTGGGCCCTCACACTGGGGGACCCGCCACCGTCTCCAGTGGCCAGTGCCGGGATGGAGCCCAGAGAGGAAACCCCCCGCTGGCGTCTGCCGAGGCAAGGAG